>APFE030133748.1:9203-28633 GCA_000404065.3 Pinus taeda
TTATTTTTATTTTTGTCATGTTTTATGTTTTTTTTGTTTTTTTTATATATTTTTTGTATTTGATTTTTTTTGTCATGTTTTTTTAATTTTAATTTTTATCTTTTATTTTTAACATGAAAATCACCAACATTTAAAAAGAAAAAATATCCACACTTAATTCATTAGAAAATTTAAAATGTAAAAACTAAGCCCTTTAAATATAAAGGGTTGATGCTCATCATCACTTTTCAAAATTAAGATGAAAATCACAAACAAACAAAAAATTGTTCACACTTGATACATAAAAAAAAATTGAAGTGTAAAAAATAAGTCCTCTAAAAAAATGCGTTGATGCTGCATCAACACTTTTCAAAATCAGCATAAAAATCACTAACATTTAAAAAACTGTTCATACTTGATACATAAAAAAAAAAAAAAATTAAAATGGCGGAAATATGCTCCAAAAAAAGGTGTATTCTGAATCACCATTTTTCAAAATAGAGTGATTTTTTGCTACCTCAAAAAAATGGGTACTAGGTCATTTTCTCGTTTAATCGATAACTATGTTCAAAGGCATGGTTTCTTAGAATGAAGTAATGCTTTGAGATGCATGATTACACATAGAACATGAAGGTTGGGATAGTTATTTTCAGCCGCAAAGGGAAAGCAGACATCTGGTGGGAAGATGTGAAGTGGGTCAGAGACATTAGGAGAGAGGAGTTAAGTTAGCATGAGTCAGAGACTTTTCAGGAAGAATTACTTGCAAGAGATGTACTATGATAGTAAAGCTAACTCAATTGATGACAGATGAGGAGTACACAACTAAATTCTTGGAGTTATTAAGGTATGTACTGTATCTTAAGGATGAGAAAGCCAAAGTTTAGATATTTTTCATTGGATTACCATTAGCATTTAAAGATTGTATTGAGTACAATGAGCCTCGGTCACTAGAAGAAGTCATTGGGAAGTTAAAGCATTGTTATCAGCAATCGAAGCGTAGGAAAAATCCTCAGCAAGGTTGGAAAGGGAAAGAGAAGACTAAAGGAAAATGACTACCAAAGCGAACAAGAGCTCAATATGTAGTTGAGAAAGAGAATGTTGTTCCTTACAAGTAGTTTAATGTAGTTGGAAAGGGACATGGGTCATAACCTGGAGGGCAGTTGAATAAAGGTGATGGTAAGGAACAATTGTAGTGTTAGATATGTGGAAAGGAGCATCTCAAGAAGGATTGTCTGTATTATTAGGGTGGTAGGCCTCAGATCTACAGTGCACTGGAAGCACAGACAATTGAGGATGTTTGTAACACCCTCCTCCCACATATACCCAAGCAATTGGCCAGTCGAGGTAAACATATGACGAGAGGCTACTATGATATGATTCAACCTCCTGAGTAATTTTAAGGAAATGGAATCAACAAAAACTCAACACACAGACCTCCCTCAGGTGTTTCAGGACCCCCAAGAGCTAATCCACCACTCCAGGTGCCCAACCCCTGAGTTAACCTATCATTTAGATGAATTCAACCCAAAATCGCTCCTATGACAAGGCATGCGTGCGAATATAACCCTATAGTCGCTCTCACAGGCTTTCCTGCCAACGACCAGAGACCCAATTTGTTAGTATTATGCCAGCGACTCTAGGATTTGAGCCACTTTTTTAGGCCCAGAGCCCAGGTCACTGCCAAAAATTGAACTATCTCTTCAAATCAGTAAAATAACATGGAAATGATAGTACTAAAGCAAATACTTTTTCAAGACCTTGACTAGACCCCTACTAGCCATGACAAGCATTTTGTCAAACACTCAGTAAATATGCAACCTACAGTTGTAAATAACAGATCTGAGCACAGGGGTCTCATACTTATCTGAGATTGGTTATGCAACACTATCTCCTTATCACATTATCTTCCATTTCATCCATTAGTTCATGGATACATTGATCATTAAATTACAAGTAGAAATGTGATGAGAGCCACTCATGGTTGTTGTCATAAAACATGTAAATAACAAGAATAATAAGGAAAAAATTATCCATGAAATCAAAGCCATATAAACCGCATATAATCCATCAAAGTGCTCATAGAAATACAAGGAGAAATACCCTTTCATTATTGATGAAAACCGAAACCTGGGATAAAACTTCCACATTGCACCCGACCGTAGAATGGTTGAGCCAAATCTCTCTTCAACCATTCACCCACGTGCCATATTCCAACATGAATGTGGGATCTCATAGAACACATCAATCAAAACTTATACAGGGCTTCCAAAGGCCATCCACCTCAACTCATCAAACAGTGATTCCACCTCATGGTCGGACATCGCAACACCAATGTCAAATCAGCCTCTATCCCAATCTTCCAAGGCTCTGGAGTGTTTGTTCCAACCCAGGTCCTAGGACTAGTAACTCAACCCACATCTTACACAGGGCTCTGGAGCATTTTTCCAACCAAGGCTCCAAGACTAGTAACTCAGCCCACAACTTTTAACGGGCTCTAGATCGTTTGTCCAACCAAGGCTACAAGACTAGTAACTAAACCCACCAAGGGCGTGAGATCATTTGTCTAACCAAGGCTACGAGACTAGTAACTCAACCCAAGTTGTTACATGGTTCCAAAGTGTTTGTCCAACCAAAGATACAAGATTAGTAACTCAACCCAAGTTGTTACTGGGCTCTGGAGAATTTTTCCAACCAAGGCTTCCAGGAACTAATAACTCAACACAAGCTAAGGAAACATGAGAACCAACCAGAATATAAAGCAAATAAACCCACAACACTATGGTTATCTATAAAATGGCAAGGCTAGGCAAATCCACTGTCAACCGAGGCAATCCTCCATCCCATTGACAAATCATGACTAAGAAACCACATGCATGTGCCATGCATGCCAAAACTAGTGAAGGAAACATACATGCAACTCGGTAACTGCAAGCGAATTTGATGTAATTGTTGATCTTGATGCCTTTTTGCGCTTTCCTACTCTTCCTTTTCCTTCTTCCTCCATGAATCCAAGTATGATACACCCTCCAAGAATGCTTTAAGAAAACTCTAAGTCTCCAAGAGTATGAAAGAGAGAGAGAATAGAAGAGATTTCCACCAAAACCTGTTAAAGGCTTACCAACTGATCTTCAGAAGCATTTTTATCAATGAGGCCTCTATTTTCCTTCAATTTCCTCCTCACATGCACATTATGTCCTTTCACCTTCCTTTTCTTCTTATTTCCTTTATTTTCATAAATAAATGTGCCAAAAATGCCATTTTGTCTTTCCAAAGCCTTAGCCATTGCCTTTGCCAATTTTCTAAGCCATAATAAACTGAATCAATACCCACTAGGATGTTTCCCCCATCATTCAACTTGGAATATGTATCCCATCATATGTGGCCTTATATATATTTTTACATGGAATTTCACCAGGGTTGTTATAGAAACATCCCCCTTGGGGGGACACCGTCCTTAGTGTTCAATGACACCTATAACCAACAAGACCGCTGAAAACAAAACATACTGCCCATGGAGATTTATAACATAGCTCATTGCAGTACTAACAATGACCATCTACTAAAACATGACAAACATACCATTTAGTAGAGCTTTATAACACAACTCAATACAGTATTTAAAATAACCACATATACACGTATACATTTTGATCCGAACTTAAACAGGAACGCAACAACTTATAGATATAATCATAAACACGGAGATGAAACAGAAAAACACTTCATTTCATTAATAGAAAAATATTGAACTATGCTTACAGACAGAATGGAAATAAGATAGCTCGAGCGACGGTAGCTTATCTCTAAGAAGACATGTGGCGGCTACATACCTATGAATTGAGTTACAATAAGGCTCAAGGGCCTTTTTACTATTTAACAATAAGAGAAAACCCTAAATAACCAAAACCCTAACCCGAGGAGATGTAACACCAAAATTTTATGGGCCCCATTGAGGTTAGTTGCATAGCCAACTTCCCGGGGTCGTAACTTGGTCATATTATCTCTATTTGACGCATATGATACCTTGTTGGAAAGATATCTTTGAGCACTACAGCTTTCTATGTGATTTCCATCCCAATTATGAAAGAAATTTTGCCAAAAAAATGTCGTTTAGGGCCTCAAAACGGTTCCTAAAGTTTAGGACCCGAAAAACTACCAAAAATAGTAAATTGTGCTACAATTAAGGAAACTGAAAAACTGAAAGAAACAATGGTGAGGGTCCAAGTGGAATGGGTGGGTGGCCACCAATATCCACCTGGATCAGTCCTCCCCCCTTAGGAAGTAGTGGTCCCCATTGCGTTGAGTTCCTCCATGAGATGAGGAAACTTCTGCTGAACTTGGTCCCTGGTGAGCCATTTGCCTTGGTGAAGGAGTTGGCCTACTTTGACAACTAAATATATATGTATCCTCTATTTCCAAGTTTTCTTGATCTATGTGTCCATGATCTGATCAATTGTGGCCCATTCCATGCAGTCTGGGCTGAGTTCTGTTGGTGTGAGTTGTTCTGCAATGTCAGATGTGTCTAACAATGGTGGAAAGTATGGATGAAGGCGATGTACATTGAACATTGGGTGCAAACCAAGGAATGGTGGGATGTTAAAATTGAAGGCATTGTCATTGATGGCCTTGGGGATGGTATATGGCCCATATCAGAGTGGGTGAAGCTTGTGGTGGGGTACAGCAAGGCGCTCTTTCTACAAATGAAGCCAAAATTTGTTTCCCGCTTGTCTCTTGTGAGGCACTCGACGCTGATCATGACACTGCTTTTACTTAACATTGGATCTATCCAATATATCATGGACCTGTTGGTAGATGTGTTGAATGCACTCAATGAAGTTGTTATTCCTTTCAGCTTCAGACTGCACGTGAGCCGAATCTACCTAAGTGGCTACGAATGGTATGGTCACATCAATGGGGCATAATGGATGAAGTCCCATCCCTACCTGAAAGGGGTTGTGGCCTGTTGAGCTGTGGAGAGCTTTTTTGTCATTGTGTTGGACATAGGGGAGACTTTCATCCCATCTGCATGGATGCTTCAAGTTGTACATGCACAGAATGTGTATGATCATCTTGTTGACAACCTTTGTTTGGCCATCAATTTGGGGATGGAATGTCATGAACTCAGTGATTTTTGTATCCACATCAACCAAAGACTTGACCAAAATGCTCTCAGGAATCTGTTGTCCCAATCTAAGATAATGGGTTGTGGGATCCCAAAGAGTTCCCACACTCTCTCAAATAAGATCTTAACAGTGGCCTCTATTGTGATACTCTTCTTGCAGGTCGCCATGATGGCCATCTTAGAGAATATGTCGATGACCACGAAAATGCAATCGTTGTCGTGCTTAGTAGAAGGAAGGCCTGACATATAATCCATGGATACAAATTCCCAAGGCCGACTAGGAGTAGGTAGAGGAGTATACAGGCCTTGCTTCTTGATCGTTGGTTTGGAAATGGCGTAGGCGCTGCAAGATCTAATGTACTTCCCAACATCCTAACGAAGTTTCGGCCAATAAAAAATACTTCCGCAATACCGCCATCATTTTCTCTACTCTGAAATTTCCAACGACCCGACTGTAGTGCGCCTCCCAAATCATCTTTTCACGCTCACTTGAAGGAACACATATGTGTCCCAAGTGGCATAACAGTGCATCCTGAAGTGAAAATTTGGAACTTTCTTCCTTTCCAAAACTGCCTAGTACATGCTGCCAAATTCTAGATCACTCTTGTAAAGATGAGGCCACCCCTATGTCTCGTGCAGACAGGAGTCAAGAACAATGATTTACGCCATGACCGGTGGTCGACTAAGGCAATCAGTGACATTATTGGTGTTGTCCTTCTTATACTTAATGTTCAAATGGAATTGTTGCATATAGGTAGACCATTTCTGATGGTGATCATTCTACAACTTCCCTTGTGTCTGTATGAGCTGTAGAGGTTGATGCTCTGTGTGGATGACCGTTTCCTTCCCCAAAATGTAATGCTTCCATTGACGACAGGCCTGCACAATGGAATACATTTCTTTATCGTAAGTGGGTTACTTTGGGACTATGTCTGAAAATGTCTCATTGTGGTAAGCCACTGGATTCCCATGTTGAGTAAGAACTGCACCAATAGCATAGTCGGAAGCATCTATCTCAATCTCAAATGGTTGTTGCAAGTCTAGTAATGTGAGCACTAGTGTAGAACAGAGGCGATTCTTCAACTCAGAGAATGCTCACTGTTGGGTTTCTAACCAAAAGAACTTTTCTTTCACTTCGCCCTTGGCGACTTGACTTAAAAGCCAAGTGATATGAGAGAACCCCAACACGAACCTACGTAGAAATTGGAAAGACCCAAAAAGCTGAGGAGCTCTATTAGAGTGGTTGGGGATGGCCAATCCCGAATGATCTGTATCTTGGATGGGTCCACATGTATACCCTGCTCATCAATGATGTACCCCAGATATTGAACCTGGGTCAGGCTAAAGATGCATTTCTCCAAGTTAGCACACAACTTGTGTTGTCGAAGGGTTTGAAGGCCCTGTCGAATATGGTGGAGCTGCTCTTCCAAACTCTGGTTAAAGATCAATATGTCATCTAAATAAACCACCATGAATACATTGGGGAAAGGTCGTAAGATGTCGTCCATCAATCTCATGAAGGTTGCAAGGGCATTCGTCAATCCAAATGGCACGACCAACCATTCAAAAAGCCCCTTCTTGGATTTGAAGGCAGTATTCCACACATCAGAGGGTTCGATAGGCACCTGGTGATAACCTAACTTCAAGTCAATCTTGCTAAAATATTTGGCCCCCTTGAGCTGGTCTAGAAGGTCATCAATCCGTGGGATTGGGTACCTATTCTGAACAGTGATCTTGTTTAGCGCCCAATAGTCAATACAAAGCCTCCAGGTCCCATCCTTCTTTTGTACCAATACAATCTATCTCCCATAGGGTGATGAGCTTGGCCTGATGTGCCCTTTCTATAGTAGTTCCTAAATCTTCCTCTTTATGTCATCGTTCTACAGAATAGAGCATCAATAGATTAGTCCATTGGGCAGTGGTGCGCCTGGGGTCAAATCGATGGAGTGCTTGACCTGACAATACAGAGGTACCCCTGTGAGTGAGGCAAAAATGACCCTGTACTCGTCCATGACCTTGTCCATCTCTTTTTGTTGTGCAGAGGAGCCATGCCTAGAAGTCGTGGCCACAACCTTCTTCTTTCCTTGGGGGTGAATCATAAGGAAAATGAATTTCCTAGTTTGGGAAATGATCTTACTGAATTTCTTTGCAGTGATCAAAGAGATGGCGGTAGACAGGGCTACCTCTGGTATCCTGTACAACTTATTAGCCAACGTAATAATCACAAAGCGAGGTCTAGACTCATATACAACATGTCGCTTCCACAAGTATGGTTTTCCTAACAATTCCCAGAAACTTCAAGAGTAGCAATGTCACACCATACCTCATCCATGAAGGGATTGATGTCGTAGGGAAGGTGGCACAGCTGGCTGACGTGAAGATCTCTTCCTTGGTGAAGCCACTCAATGGTGTATGGATTTAGATGTGTTGTAGTCTTTAGGCCTAGCTGCTTCAAGACTTATGTTGAAATGACGTTATTTTGGCTCCCGCTTTCAATAATGAACTGCAGCGGAGAACCCTTCACCCACATCTGCGAGTGGAAGAGACGTTCCTTCTCCTCTAGATCTTTAGGACCAATTTTCTGGATCTTTGTGGTGGCCACGATGGCACTGGGCTGCGCATCAATGCTTTGCTTCCCTTTATCTATCCCCTTATTGAGTTTGGATTCAGAGTCAGAACATGCGTTTGATTCAGAAGCCTTCAGCTCAGTCACCAGTGACTGCTTGGCCCGACACTCACTTGTATTGTGAGTGGAGCTCTTATGGAACTCACACAATTTCTCGTGTCCTTCGTCTTTGTGGTGTTGTTCTTTGCCTGTGGCTTTGGTGGGTTTCCCTTGGTAGCCCTGCCTTGGCTTAATCCCTTGTTCTATGGTGTGGGGATGCCTTTTCCTTGCTTTGGATTTGTAGATCCAAAGTCCCACTTCTTCTGTTTAAACTTCTACTCAGTATTTACAGCGTACCGATATGTTGTGTTGACCAAGGAAATGTCCAAGAACTCCATCTTGTCCTGGATGTACTTATGTAGATAACCGCGGTACTTGAGCACCAAATGCCACCTAGTATCCTTGATACCTAGCTTCGTGCGAAGGGTATGGAAAGTATTTGTGAACTCCAACACATCTTGGTCCCTTCCCTGTCATAGTGTGGTCCACTTTATGTATTTATCTTCATAGCTCCAGACAGGGTAATATTGTTCCTTTATGGCGTCTCGGAAAGAATTCCAAGTGGGTGCATCTAAAAACAATGAGGTTTCACTCTCGTCCTTTTGTTCACATTAGTTTTCCCACCATTCCTTATGTGTGGGACAGCTTTGAGAAGTGAAAATTTGACCTTTTCCCAATTGGAAAATTCACAAACTGAAAAATATCCTTCCAATAGATTTAACTATTTATTTACGAAATCTGTATCTATCAGGCCTTCGAATATGGGAATATCAAAGTTAACTTGTACCTTAAAAGGAGTGGTGCCTCCAGAGTGGTTGTTGGATGAATAAGCATCGCTTGTGGGTAGTCTTCGAAGAATATGAGAAAAGTTATCCATCATCACATCCCTCTGTCGCTCGAGGACTTCCTCAACCAACATTTTGAAAGGATCTCCTGTCCCCTCGTCTTTCTTTTCTTCCGCCATGGGAGGTCATTAGGTTTTGCAAGGCTAATCCTGCAATGGTTCAACCAGATCGAGCCCTAACTCCTTATACCCTGACCTCGTTGGGGACATGCAAAGAAAAACAAAGAAAGAGTAGACCAATTTAATACCACTGATCTAAACTTAAACAGGAACACAACAACTTACATATATAATCATAAACACAGAGATGCAATAGAAAAAAACTTCATTTCATTAATAGAAAAATATTGAACTATGCTTACAAACAGAATGGAAATAAGATAGCTCGGGTGATGGTAGCTTATCTTTGAGAAGAGATCTGGCAGCTACATGCCTCTAAATTGAGTTAAAATGAGGCTCAAGGGCCTCTTTACTATTGAACAATAGGAGAAAACCCTAAACAACCAAAACCCTTACCCGAGGAGATGTAACAACAAGAGTTTATGGGCCCCGTTGGGGTTAGTTGGGCAGCCAACTTCCCGGGGTCGTAACTTGGTCACATTATCTTCGTTTGATGTGTATGATACCTCGTTGGAAAAATATCTCCAAGGACTATAGCTACCAATGTGATTTCATTACAATCACTAAACAAATTTTGCCAAAAAATTGTCGTTTAGGGCCTCAAAACGGCTCCGGAAGTTTAGGACCCAAAAACTGCCAAAAATTGTAAATTGTGCTACAATTAAGGAAATTGAAAAAAATTTAAAGAAACAATGGTGCAAGTCCAAGTGGAATAGGCGGGTGGCCACCAATATCTACCTAGATCACATTTGTTTCAACCAACAAATAACCATATTGTCTATGGAGATTTATAAATCCAGCTCGATACAGTATTCACAATAATACAAACATATACACATTTTTTGAACCAACATAAAAAGATATGATGCTTGCAACCACAAAAAGAGAATCTAAAGGCTCACACCTCCACCCTCCAGTAATGCCAGGATTCACCTCCTTCTTAGGAAGTCCAGAATCCACTGCCACAGTCAAACCGCATCCAATGTTTAGTGTTATAATCCTGCACCACTTGTCCTCTCAGTGAACAGTTATCAACTCATTATCCCAAGGCGCATTCCCAATATGCATCTGATTCCATCCAAAAATGTTAATGACCAAAAAATATATATCTTTAGCATTCCATTCTCTGCTACACAGTCCCTCGGGATATCTGGTCACCCCTTCCGTGTAGTCACTCACCTTCCAATTTCGGCTGGCACTCCAATCTCGAGCAGTCCATCCCTTGGCAAGGCTTCCTCGCATCGAAATATACAAAAGCCGCAACATATCCGTGCCTCAAAATCATCATACCAGTTATAGCATGCCCATGGAAATCAATGGACATTATTGGGTACCAATGTCCCACAATGGCCCTGTTCCTGAATGCTTTACCAACATATTGTTGCATGTTCCAATTTCTTTCACTGCTGATGCCAATTATTGTAGTTGATTTCGTCCACTCAACTGGGCACATTCATGCATTCTTGTTCCAAGCACATAATTTCCATTAGATTCAAAATAAATTGAAATAACTTCAAATCATACCTCATTGATAGCTTGTAAATAAGGTACACTTTCAATCATATTTACTTTTTGTCACCACAAGTCAAACTAGCATCTTTGATCAAATCATCATGTATAAACATATCACATCAGGTTAGCTCAAAACACAACCATCATAGATCAAAATCACAAATCACATGTAACCATCATAAACCATAATCATAGATCACATGTAATCATCATAAACCAGAATCATAGATCACATGCATAGTAAAACTGAATAAAATATTGATACTTATCCTTTCATCAATCCTTAGCTTCTACCTTTTTTTTATTCTATATGCACCCCAGATCAGTTTCCGCACCCGACAAACACCCAATGCCTTTTCCTCAACCAGGTGCACATATACATAGTGTGCATCACATGCATACGACCACACACGACTTACAACTCCATGCAATACATGCACCTACACCCAGTGTATAGAATACAATACATACGCCTAAATCTAGTACATAACATAATACATACACCTACACCTCGTGTACAACACAACACAATACATTTATACCCGATGTAGAACACCACACAATACATGCACCTACACAATGCACATACCTAGTACCACATGCCCTCAACACAGCATGTATTACATGCACACAATACCACATGTGCAACAGTACCATATGTACAACATGTACACAGTACCACATGTACATTGCACAACGTGTGCACAACATCACATGTACATGACGCCACTTGCACAATGTCACATGTACATTACACCACTTGTACAACGTGTACATAATACCACATCTACATAGTACCACATGCACGACATGTATGCAACTCCACATGTACACAGCGCCACATGCACGCCATGTACATAGCACCACCTGCACACAGTTCCACTTGTACAACATGTACACAGCACCACATGCACACAACACCACTTGTACAATCATGCACACCACACCATATGTACATAGTACCAATGTACAACATGCACGCAACACCACGTGTACATAGCATTGCATATCCAACATGTACATAGAATCATCTATACTAAACACTGAGTATGCAACATTCATACAACACTATCAGTACTAACACCCTGTACATAACATTGCATAAACAATCAAGTACACACACTATATATACACAATATTGCATGCAGACAATGTCACAGATGCAACATGTACAACATATACAACATATTCACAACAGTAGTACCACACATCCAAACCACACTGTCTTTACCAAGCAACATTGCTTCCAATGCCTTATCCATGCTTGTCCCAACATGTTGCAAACCACACTGCTTTCATTTCATTGATGTATCCCTCAGTATAACTTGTCCATAACATAATCACATAATATCAACTCATAACCACATGACACCAACCTCATAAATTTTCCATGACTACTCTTCCCAATTGATTCCTCGTAAACTAGGAACCTCGTCATGCCATTTGCTTGCACAAGCAATCATTCCTCCACATAATGATCCCTGGAAACCTTGTCGGACAACAACATGGATACACAGATACATACACATATTCAAACATTAGCATAAACAATCATGGTCATGTTAAACAATGACATACACACACACACACATATATGCATGACATACATACACCTATGTGTATACATATATAAACATCAGCATAATCATCATCATAACATAATTACCATATATCAAGGTCAAGGTTAAGAGAATTTCCTTATTCGTGCATAGCATGAAAAACATTCATGACATTAAGAACAATAGTTCCTAACATAGAGAAGGCATTCGACACCTCGAATCCATTTACTTTACCTTTCTCCTGACTATCCTGCCATCGTCCAATTACACCAATGGACCCAACCGTTCCAACTAGCTGTCATAGTCTCACTCTCCGTTGTGCTTACTCATGCACAAAGCTTCATCTGAATCTTACATTACCTCTCGGGTACCACACAGCTCTCCCAAGCTCCATCAACTTTACTATTTGCCAAACAATTCCCAAGACTTAAAACATAAAGGGCAAGACAAGAAGCAACTAAAAATACAACCATGAAAGTCTATAACAATATGACACCACAACAAAGTGGTATGGCCATACATTAGATATGAACAAAGCCGCAAATCAAGCACAACAAATCATGAAAGACCAAAAGCATAAGACTGAAAACAAGCACCATGAATCAATCCTCGTGGTTCCTAGGGAAAGCTCAACCCGAGCCTTCTTCAATATTTCATGGAAATCTCTTGCCATGCAATCCCTTGCATCATACTACCAAACCACATAACTGTCAGTGAATAAATAAATATAACAATATACCATTTACCTTCCCTTATTATGTCAAGCACGTTGCTTGCAACTAAACACATCCATGCCATATCTCAACGGACTCCAATTCCCTTGACAGATCCATCTACAATGAGAGACTGGCTAATATGCATGTCAAGTACATGTTCATGAATATAGCACATATCCACATAATGTCTGATAAAATCAAGGTTAAGAAGGCCTCCTATATGCAAAGCACTCGTTCACTTGGAATTAGGGTTTCGAAACATAGCAAAAGGAATTCTTCTCCAATCCCTTCCTTTGACCTTTTTACCTTGTTGCAATCAAGGCTTACTATGTGTTGTCACATCACCCAACTGTTAGTTATGTAATCACATCAATTGATATCCTATCACGCTAATACCAAGCATGTTTCCTACCACTATTTACACATCTCCATCACATGTTCCAAATATGAAGACAATCATATCTATCAATTTGAAATCAACTTTTACAAACAATCATGTCATAATCCATAGTCAACTCTTAGTCATTATACATAATGCTACAACTATCAACTACATTCAAGTACATATCAACTGCCTCAACACATATGTGTTAGTACAATCATCTCAAAACAAGATCATTGGAACACATACTCGTATTATGCAACTAATCAAACATTCAACCAACTTGTAAACATACCACGTTAAATAAATCAACTAGATAACATGATAGACACCAAACACTCAACATCAAATAGACGACATAATCAAGAATGATGCACTAAGTATACTACACAAGCAAACTCATACCGTAGTGTACCTCAGGGGTGGCTATATTGTCTGCACAATCAATCTAGTTAGCAAGAAATAACTTTACAACATGTCAACTCAAACATAAATAAGATCATGATATCCATAACATTAACTAACTAACATGTTCTCATCGTAAACTCATAAGCATTTATCGTTCATGCATAACAACCACGTGTGAAAATTCATCACAAATATGTTGGCTCATCCCTGAATATGGTAACAATAACCATCTACATAGTCTAATCCAATTTAGCATGATACATATAACATCAAGATATTAATGTTATAACCCTAGTCGTCAAGTTAACTAGCATATAACAACAACACATTAACCTATAGCATACTCATCAATAACATATAACATGATCATCAAGTTATCTAACATAAACAAAAATAGTAATGCATACAACAACAAGTTACTATCATTCTGTTGTAGCGGCTACAATGCCCTCCTTCATTTTGGAGCCTCCCTACCAACCTTCCTCAGCAACATGTCTTGCCTTGTCAAGTACACAACCTTCAATAATTTTCTAGCAGACTACCATCCTATGCATGATAGCTTGTTGCATCCCCCTCACAGGTTGTTTCTCCGAACTTGGTCCAGCTGCAGGTTGAGCAGCTCTCCCAAGAAATTACGTCATTCTGGAGGGGAACCATCCTTCCCTCCAAAAATTGCACAATCCTGTCTGTCACCCTTCACTGGAAATATTGACAATCTCTCCTAGCAGGACTTCTTAGCCAGGAAATTGCACAATTCTGGGCAGCAATCAGCTTCTCAGCCTAGAAATTGCACAATCCTTCTAGGCAGCTAGCCCAGCTCCCTCCAAGAAATGTGCAAAATTTCCCCTCAAAAAATGCACATTTCTTCCTAGTCACTATCCTCCAGTATTGCATTGCGCAATTCTGAGCGATAGTGATTATTGGCCCAGAAAAGTACGCAATCCAGTCATTGGGCCTGCAACCATTTCCAACTAAAATTGTGCATTGTGCAATTCCAGCAGGGAGTAGGCTAGCCTGGATTGCGCATTGCACAATCTAGCAGCCAGCTAGCCTCCTAGATAGCCCAGACTACCTTTTGCACAATTCTAGCAGCCAGCTAGCCTCCCAGATAGCCTAGACTACCTTTTGCACAGTTATGGCAGCTAGTTTCCCAACCTCCTAGGAAAAATTGTGCAATCCTTGCCAGTCAGTCCCCAGGTATGTTGCATGTCATTCCTTAAGTTTGCTTTGGTTTTCGCTCACGTATTTCTTTCCATTCATGTCACTATGTCTCTAGATCTAGCAAGTGTTCATCCGCCTCTTAGCAGTTCAGGATCAATGGCCTCCAAGAGAGCAGGATCCAAGGACACTGACGGAAGTTCAACTGGAGCAGCAGTTGAGTGAGTGTCTACAAGTCTATTGATCTATGAAGACACCAAGATGATTGTAGACAAGGACATCAAGCTAAAATGGCAAGATTTCAATGATGCATTTGCAGGCACATTTGGGGAAGACCTCAAAGACCACCAAGTCTATGTGAACATCCACAAGTCCGGCTTGTACCGGATTGCATGCAGGTATCCCATGCCCCCATGCATGGACATGATATATTGGATCGTCTCGCACACTGATCCTGAGATGATGACATTGAGCAGCGTCAACGAGATGGAAATTGCTACCTTCAGGGCATAGGAATATGAACAGATGTATCATATGTCGAAGCCTGGGATCACCATGGAGACTCCCTTCAGCCCACCTAGTAGCAATGTCAACTCCAGAGATATCTTGAAGGGTTGGGTGAAGGAGCCAAACAAATTCAGGATGACACCCAACCAGGTCTACATGACAAAGACACTGCAGAAGGTGTATCAATACTTGGTCATCTTTGCATGTCGTATGTATGGCCAAGAAAGCACGAAAACCTTCCCACAGAGTTGGGTGATCGCATTGCACCAACTAGCCAGAGAAGGCAAAGCATGCAACTGGTCTGACATGTTGGCTCACCAGCTAAAGGAACAGGTAGCAAGGGCTTGACAGTCGCCCAAAGGTATGCAAGCAGAAATCTACATGTCCGCCTACATCTTGGATGCAATCTGTGCCGGTCAGGAATTCCTAAGCTTGAAGTGTGCATGGACATGATCGGAGACCTCTGCGAACACTTATTGTAAGATTTTGTCTTAATGCAGCTTTAGAGGAGTTATCACACAAATGTCTGATCATTTTGTCGCCCCGGTTTACAAGATGATATTTGAATAGGATCCACCCTACATGTTGAAGGCAGCAATGGAGGCATTGATCGACATAGAAGATTGGTATGCCTCACTGTCCGACACCTTCATATGGATGTACAGCGTGGAGAAGCCTCTGCATTTTCTATCGAAGTTTGCCTTGGACAAACTTGTCATGCAGGAAGTATCATATCACATCTCAGAAGGATTATCATCTAGGTTTCACTGGAAGAAGAAGACACCTTGGCCCGCTCTTCCATTGTGCATCAGTTTATACGAGATACGGAGTTTTAAGCATGCAGATATCGAAGCAGAGGAGATGAATAAATATCCATTCGAAACCCGAAGTTACAATCCATATGACTCGCATTGAATTGTGAAAGACCACTGCACGAGATTACAGTTTAACTAGATCCATAAGGCATGTCAGTGGACGAGGAAGACCCATGGAGATATTATTACAGCTTCTCCAAAATCAATGAAACGGTCGGCCTCATTGTGGAATGGGTAGTGAAGTAGCATGAAGCAGCATCCTTGAGAGCACCAAAAGCAGCAACAACAAAGGTAAACATATCAGTGTGCGATAAGGGCAAGAGGAAGATTGTCAATGGCATGGAGGAAGAGCAAAGTTGCAAGTTCCGAGAAGACCCACTTGTGTAGAAAGAAACTTTGGCAATAGAGGCAAAGAGGCAACAGCGCGACGAGAGAAACACGCAAAGGCAGAGAGAGAAATGGGTAATGGAGGAAACAGAGAAGGAATTACATGAGTTAAAAGAGAAACTCTGGAAGGAACAAGATCTCTGCATAAAGGAGAACAAATCACAATAGGAACAAGTACAGTAGGGGCACAACTTGTTAAAACACATGAAATTGCACCCGTACAGGTAGTAGACTCATCAGAACAGCTGGCATCAAGGAGACAGGGTGAACAATTGTAGGAGCGGGACTTCACTCTGGAGATAGAGCAAGCATTTGAACAGATGGATACAGATATGGAGCAATAGGAGTTAGAGCAAGACATCAACCTCATGCCTCACCACCAAGAGGTCGACCATCTAGCCTCACCACATCCGGAAGAGGAGCAAGTCCCAAGTGACCAAGGAGACACTAAGATACTTACATATCAGCTAGAAGGAGAGATGCACAACATCTCAGTCAACAAGTCTCAAGATAGAGTTGTGAAATCTCACAGAGTGTCGACTCCAAATGATCATACATCTCATGCATAGTTTGAGGAACAAGTGATCGTGTCTCATGTGTGCAAACATCCAGTAGCATTGGCCGATGCTGCTAGAGCATATGCCGAAGCCACTAGCTCGAGTGTTTGCCTCTTGATCGTTGAGAACGAGCAAATGGCTAAGGAGCTACAGATGGCCAAGCAAGGAGGAGAATTGGTTACAGCATCTACCCAAGCAGAATTGAAGAAGGAAATAATGGATGAAGTATTGTCCCTTGACACAGTCATGCAGGCATTATATTCCAAGTTCGGTACCATGCATAAGGCAATTGTCCATCTCAACAGTTGGCAGTAATGAGATGCTAGAAGAGAACGTATCTTGTCGAACGTGGATGCAGTTGTTGATTACATGCAAACATGGATGATGAGATACAAGGGAGCCCCATTACACTTGCCTAAGATGATGAAGCCCAAAGCGGTCGAGTTGAAGGCATGCATCTAGAGTCAAACACGAAACTATGAAGATCTCCCACATCTCATTACTACTCTACAAGCTTCCCATGCATGGGTATTCAAGATTATGGATGTTGTTGTGTGCACAGATGTGATCCCATCTATTGGGACACTCACCTAGGTGAATACAAAGAAACATGTCTGACTAGAGCTTGACTCGTACTTTGACGAGTTGATGCGCATAGCCACTAGCCCAAACTTGTTGATCAGTGCAGAGACCATGCACAAGTATGTTGTTGGTCCATCCGCACTCAAGACAATGATTCGCATGCTATCAGACAAGTTGGAAATAGGAGCCCAAGCAATGTACCCTGATGCTATGGAGGCAAGAGTTTGTTTCTAGAAATATGTCACCTTAGAGTACACGGACACGATCGCGGACTACCAAGATTGGCATCAATTTGCTACTATCAACCACCATGAGGATGTTGAAGAGTTGGTCTCCCAACAGTTGTCCGAGTCATAGTGATGTCTTTCATGGCTTGCTCAAGCCTATTTTGTCTCACATGGGTACATGTGCAAATTGTATGTAATGTATTATCAAGTGTAAGTTCAAGTGTCGATAGTTGGATGCAACAATCATAGAGTAGATGAAGAGTCATGAGGGTAGTTGAACTGTCACAAAGGGGAACAGCAAGGGCAACCCCACCCTTTGCTATATATAGTCCCTCATAACTCATTGTATAGGCTTTTGGTCAACCAAGCTTCTGATAGGACTACTTTAGATACATCTTGGATAGTATTATAATGAGCCTTGGCTTCTCCACTGCGCAGAGCTAGTATATCTCTTTGGAGGAGCAGACGGCGGTCACTGTAACGTTCTGTTGTCAAAACTAGTGGTTGGACATGGATGTATTGTATGACTAGAACTTACACTTCTTAATATAACAGAGCCAACATGTTTCATGCATATGTCATATTGTATTTCAGTTATCTTGTTTACTCTAAATGATATATGTATCTATTTTCTTATGCATGCATGTGTAGCTATTTTCTATATACATATATATGAATATTTTGGAAATGTGTTGTTGGTTTAACCATCACTTTAGATTGTTATCTTACTTGCTTTCCATGTTGTGTTGCATCTTTACTCGTGTGTTCTCTTCTTAACTGCGTGCTTTCAGAGGTTTCCAAGGGGCGCACTCACCTCACCCTCCATGTGTTAGGACCGCTCATGCACCTTCCTTGACTTGCTGAATATGTCACACCCTTTCTACCAACAAGGACATCCTACTTTCCTCTGTACGAAATTGCGGTCAAGGAGATATAGTACAACCCACTACTAGGACTCCTACACCAAACGGTCTACAGTCTAATTGGGACTTCTTACCAGGGAGATTCACTGACATGTTGGTGGGTCTAACACCATCAACATTTCTGGTGCTAGAAGGAGGGCCAGATGACAAGTTGTTTCCTCTCATCCTATTTTGAACCTTTGCACATCTATCATGGAGTCTTGAACACTCAACCCTCCACGATGTTTTTCGCATGTCGAACCTGTCCACCTCACAAGGGAGTTTTTTGATCTCTTGTTTGAATACGCGTATGATGGTGAAGGCGAAGCGTCTTGGCCTATGTTCTTACATCACTTCCTTGCCATGCTTGATGAGGAAGATAGATGTTCTGATGAACGGGTCAGTCTGTTGCTTACATACACACTTCGCGAATCCCCACTACAGTGATTGTGTAGCCTACCGACTAACACCGTGCACTCACTTGAGCACTTATGTGATCTCATTGAAGATACTTTCCATCATTTTGATCCATAAGATCTTGACCACAAAATGTTACAACAATGGAAGGCACCACATGAATCACCTGATTATTTTGGCTGCGCTTCCGTGTTTTGCAGTTTCAAGCTCCAAAGAGCTAGATGAAGTTTCAATACTCATTGAAAAATTCGAGTATTGTCTTATCAAATCTATCAATCCCAAGAAGAAGTATGAGCCCAAGCCTCACTCATCATACTTCAATGATGGATTTTCGCAATCATAGATGGATACAATCATTGTCACAAGTGATTGTCCGTTGTCCCCTCATCAAATAGCTCCATGATCCGGATTTAAACAGGAACGCAACAAATTACAGAGATAACCATATACACAAATATGCAGCGGAAATAATACTTCATTTCATTAGTGGAAAATACTAAAATATGCTTACAATCAGAAATGGAAATAAACTAGCTAGGGTGATGGTAGCTTATCTCTGAGAAGAGATGTG
>APFE030133748.1:53823-127023 GCA_000404065.3 Pinus taeda
ATGCTAAAACTTCAACGAATTTCACTAAAACTTTCGACACTAATGGAACAAGTGCAAGTGAAGATTTTTGACAGTCAACCAGTGGATCTGGGTAGTAAAGACTAGGAAAAACAAAATCTAAAGGGGAAAAATGGATAAAAATGGAATTTTCTTAATTTTAACAGGGTACGCAGGTAGCCTGTTTAACCAGGTGCGCCTACGCTCTGTGTACAAAGATACAGTGCGTACAAGTACGCACTGTGTCTAACGCAGAGGGTGCGTACTGCTATAAAATGAAGAAAAACTAAAATCAAACTAGACTCTAAGCTAATCCACCCAAAAACACAGCCAAGCAATCAAAAAACAAAAGAAACAAGACTCTTTTCAGATCAAAGTAATACTCAAAAGAAAAATCAAACACATCAATGGATTCCCCAGTGGAGTCGCCAATTTGTCATGCGGAAAGAGTTTTTTTTGCGGACAAAACTAACCTCCCTAGGAGTCTAAGACTCTCTAGTGACAAACAAAACAAGTAAGAGCAATCCTTCTCTAAATATACATTATCCTATGAGAAACCAAGTGTTTTTCGATCTTACCTTAGGTCCAACACTTGTTGTAGCAACCTAGCTTCGTTGATCCATATGAGCTCCTCCTTCACTTTGAAACCTGCATACACTAACAATCAAACGATTACATAACACCTGAATATTCCATAAAACAAAGCATATTCAACATATAGACCAAGGAGTATATGAAACAATTCATTAACAACAAATCATTGAGAAGAATGGACTTATTTATATTAAGGAAACAAAAAAGAAACCATTACAACCTGAGCCTTGGTGTTGTGCAAGTTCCTCCCAGGGTCCAGCAAGAGTTTTCCTCTACTTTGACAAGCTCACCCACTTCCAAATGAAAAAGAAAGGATGGTAATCTCTCCTCACAAGCTTACAATGGAAGTCCTAATTCCAGCAGCATCTACCCTTTGGAATGTTTAGCTTTCAACCTTCCCTCCTCTGGCCCAAGGCCTGTATTTATAGTGTTCTAGAGGAAGTTATTCAGTTCCAACATCAATGGGATACTCCCTCTTTGGATGGGGTAGCTCCTCTCTTGATGGGATAAGTTCCTCTATCATAGGGATGCATGAACCATCTGGAGGCGCTCAATACACATCAAACACTCTTCTAGAAGGCTCTAGAAGTGAACACAAGTAACTTTTTAAAGATGAAACTCGCGCCTTTTGACCTTTACAGGGGTACGCACCCATCCTTTGGCTTACAGAGTGTACAAGTACGCAGGTACAATGAGTTTGGGATGCGTACACGCAGGCAAGGTAGAGAGAACCTGCGTACCTAGAGATAAACATGCTTTTAGTGACTTTCTCTCTTTTTTGAAGCTTGACATGAAGAGCAGAGGTATTAGGCTTGACAAAGAGGATAATATGACTATTGATGGAGCCATATTAACTACAGATAGTCATGGTGACAAATTTCAGTGTAACACATGCTCAAACCCATGCGTCGTTGGCTTAGGAGTAGGAGTAGTGTTTGCTTTCAGTTTGTTTGATTACATGCATGTTTGCTTTCCTGCTTTGCATGTTTGTTTATATGCTTACTTGTTTGCTTACTCACTTTTCTTTCACATTTACTTCTGCTTCTGCCTTGCTTTGTTGTTTGTTTTCTTTTTTTGTTCGTACGCTAGTTTCACATGAAACCATGCGCAATTCTTGAAACAAGATAGGTAAAGTACAAGAGGCCTTGTGCAGCTATCACTACTTAGTTATTTGTCATCGTGCCTCTGTATGAAGAACTTGTTACTTTTATTTTATGATATGTCGATGGAAAATACATAATGTTTGAAGTGAACCTTGGTGAAAACACAACGTTTGCATGCTAACTAGTGTCACCTACTCTAGTCGATTGTTTTTCGGTTAACCCTTGGCATCTCAGTCAAGTAGAGTAAGGTGAGGGGGAAAACCTTAACAAGCACGTCAAAGGAATATAATAAACTACTTCTCTGAAGGAACAACCTCTTCTACTCTCAATAAGTCGAGATCCCTCTTCTGATTCTTAAATGAATAAGTGTTATGCACATTTATGAAAAATGAAAGAAAAAATGAAAAGTGAAAATTTTCAAAATGAAAAAAAGAATAAGGCGAAAGAAAAGAAAGGCTTCCTGCATAGAGAGGTGATGCAAGTAACTATGCCAAGGTACTGACTAAGCTCGCTGGCAGCGGAGCGATACTTTTGTTCCTGCGTGACTCTGTTGAGGTACTGTCCAAGCCTGCTGGCAGCGGAACAACACCAGAGATGAAACTAAGACTCAGACATTATACTAATTGTGCACCAATATACCCCTCAACCCCAATCAAAACAATTGTGTTTACTTGGATTGGAATGTGTGTCAACTGAACAAGAGCTTGGCAGATGCTACATCTTACAATCAAGCAAGTGTGGAAACCAAGAAGAGCTGAGAACTGGACAATACTTCTGGAGGTGTTAGACTTGATTTTCATGAACAAAGTCCATTCAGACAACTAGAGTTCTACCAGTGTGTTGCCAAGTGTTGTAGCAGCTACAACACCCTCCAAAAATTTTCCTTAGCTTCGTTTTGGAGCCTCCCTACCAACCTTCCTTAGCAGCATGTCTTGCCTTGTCAATTACACAAGCTTCAGTGTTTTTCTAGCAGACTGCCAGCCTGTGCATGATAGCTTGTTGCATCCCCCTCATAAGTTGTTTCTCTGGACTTGGGCCAGCTGCAGGCTGAGCATATCCCCTAATAAATTGCACAATTCTAGAGGGGAGCTAGCCTTCCCTCTAGAAATTGTGCAATCCTGTCTGGTAGCCTACTGGGCTCCACGATTCGCGAATCTTCATGTCACCCTTCACTGGGAAAATTGTGCAATCTCTCCCAGCAGGATTGATTGGCCTAGAAATTGTGCAACTCTCGGTAGCAGTCAGTTGCTCAGCCCAAAAATTGCGCAATCCTTCTGGGCATCTAGCCCAACTCCCTCCTGGTTCCACCCGAGACCAAGAAAAATTGACTTGCATGCATAGACTTCTTTTTCCTAGAATAGCAAAATCAACATGAAAAAAGCATCCCTAGATTTTAGGGAGCTATTTTTAGCAGCTCGAGGTTACATGCAAAGATCATTTTATAATCTTTCCTCCAAGTGTCACTTTTTCCTAGACTTGTGGCATGCACGTCATGAGCCTCAAACTTATTTATTTGATGCTTCATAACTCATTTTCACATCGATATTAGAGCTCTGACATCCCACAACACATCCAGGAATCTTCGACACATCCAGCTTAGCTATTTTCGAGTAAGTCAGCTTAACTTGTCTTTTGCAGCATTTCTATCGCTTTTTGTGTTTTGGCTTGTGTGGGTGTTGTTTTCTTGATTTCTATGAACGCTTGTTGTCATTTACATGCATACTAGCTTGTACTAGCACCATTTCGGTTTTCGTTATCTTCTCACTATTGTCTTATGCATGAAACTATTTTGCACGAATAGTTACCGATTCGGTGACTCGCTTCACGAACATGCATGTTGTTATGTTTTCTGAATATTTCATTCACTGTTTGCATGAACGATCATTCACTCCTGCTTACACTCAGTATCGTCGTGCATTCACATTCACATTTGCTTTCAGTTGCCCATTGGCGGGTCTAGGCAGCCTTGGCCCAGACTCTGCCTCACCAAGACAACATTGCGTAATCTTGAGAGGGAAGGCTCTGCCTTCCTCTCAGAAAATGCGCATTTCTTCCTAGTGACAATCCTCCAGTCTTGCATTGTGAAATTTTGAGTAATAGTGACTGCTGGCCCAGAAAATTGCGCATTGCACTCACTAGGCCTCCAACCATTGCCAGCTGAAATTGTGCATTGTGTTATTCTAGCTAGTAGGCCAAACTGGATTGCACAATTCCAGCAACCAGCTAGCCTCCCAGACAGCCCAAACTTCCTTTTGCGTAGTTCTGGCAGCCAATCTCCTAGCCCCCCAGGAAAAATTGTGCAATCCTTGCCAGTCAGTCCCCAAGTATGTTGCATGTCGTTCCTCAAGTGTGCTTTGGTTTTAGCAGATGAATCTCTTGCCATGCATGTCACTATGTCTCCAAATCTAGCAGGTGTTTGTACACCTCTTAGCAGTTCAGGATCAATGGCCTCCTAAAGAGCAAGATCCAAGGACACTAACGGAAGTGCAACTGGAGCAGCAGTTAAGCGAGTATCCACGAGTCTGCAGATCTATGAAGACACCAAGTTGATTGTAGAAAAGGACATCAAGTTGAAATCGCAAGAGGTCAATGATGCATTTGTAGGCACATTTTGGGAAGACCTCGAAGACTGCAAATTCTATGTGAATATCCACAAGTCCAACTTATACCAGATTTCATGCAAGTATCTTGTGCTCCCATGCGCGGACATGATACATTGGATCGTCTCGCACACTAATCTTGAGATGATGACATTGAGCAGCGTCAGTGGGATAGAGATTGCTACCTTTAGGGCACAAGATTATGAACAAATATATCATATTTCAAAGCCTAGGATCATCATGGAGACTACCTTTAGCCTGCTCAGCAGCAATGCCAACTCTAGAGATATCTTGAAGGGCTGGATGAAGGAGCCGGCCAAATTCAGGATGACATCCAACCAGGTCTATAAAACGAAGATACTGCAGAAGGTGTATCAATACTTGGTCATCTTTGCATGTCATTTGTATGGCCAAGAAAGCATGTAAACCTTCCCACGGAGTTGAGTAATCACGTTGGACCAACTGGCTAGAGAAGGAAAAGCATGCAACTGGTCTGACATGTTGACTCACTAGTTGAAGGAACAGGTAACAAGGGCTCGACAATCGCCCAAAGGTATGTAACAAAAAATCTACATATCCACCTACGTCTTGGATGTAATCTGTGCCCTTCAGGAGTTCTCGGGCTTGAAATGGGCATGGACATTAGCAGAGACCTCTGTGAACACTTATTGTAAGATTTTGTTTGAATGCAGCTTCAAAGGAGTTATCACACAGTTATCCGATCATTTTGTCACCCCGGTTTACAAGATGACATTCGAACAAGATCCACCCTACATGTTGAATGTAGCAATGGAGGCATTGATTGACATAGGATATTGGTATGCCTCACCATCTGGCACCTTCATACAGATGTACAACACTAAGAAGCCTTTGCATGTTCTACCGAAGTTTGCCTTGGACAAACTCGTCACGCAGGAAGTATCATATCACATCTTGGTAGGATTATCATCTAGGATACACTGGAATAAGAAGGCACCTTGGCCCACTCTTCTATTGCGCATCGGGTTATACGAGATACAGAATTTCAAGAATGTAGATGTCGAAGCAAAGGAGATGAAGAAATATCCATTCGACACCCGAAATTACAATCTGTATGACCCGCATTGTCTTGTGAAAAACCATTACACATTAGTATAGTTTAACTTGATCCACTGGGCATGTCATTGGGCAGAGGAAGACCCATGGAGGTATTATTACAGCTTCTCCAGACTCAATGAACTGGTCAGCCTCGTTGTGGAATGGGTAGTGAAGCAGTGTGAAGCAGCATCCCAGAGAGAACCAAAAGCAACAGCAACAGAGCTAAACATACTAGTGCAAGACAAGGGAAAGAAGAAAATTGTCGACAACATGGAGGAAGAGAAGAGCTACAAGGTCCGAGTAGACCCGCTTGTGCAGAAAGAAGCTTTGGCAATAAAGGAAAAGAGGCAACAACACGATAAGAGAAATGCGCAAAGGTAGAGAGAGAAACAGAGAATGGAGGAAACAGAGAAGGAGTTGCATGAGTTGAAGGAGCAACTCCAAAAGGAATAGGAGTTGTGCAAACAGGAGAAGGAAGCCCAGCAAGAACAGGTACAACAGGGGATGCAACTTGTATAGATAGATGAAACTGTGCACGTACAGGTAGTAGACTCATTAGAACAGTTAGCATCAGGCAGACAGGGTGAACCATCGTAGGACCAGGACTTCGCTCGAGATAGAGCAAGCACTTGAACAAATGGATACGGATATGGAGCAACAGGAGTTGGAGAAAGACCTCAACCTCATGCCCCAACACCAAGAGGTTGACCAACCAGCTTCACCACATCGAAAAGAGGATCCAGTCCCAAGCGACCAAGGAGACACCAAGATCCTTGGAGATCATCCGAAAGGAGAGATGCACAACATCTCATTCAACGAGTCTCAACATAGAGTTGTGCAATCTCACAAAGTGTCGACTCCGGATGATCATACATCTCCTGCACAGCTTGAGGAATGAGTGATCATGTCTCACGTGCGCAAACATCCAGCAAAATTGGCCGATGCTACTAGAGCATATGCTGAAGCCACTAGCTTGAGTGTCCGCTTCCTGATAGCTAAGAATGAGTGAATGGCTAAGGAGCTACATATGGCCAAGCAAGGAGGAGAATTGGCTACAACATCTGCCAGAGCACAATTGAAGAAGGCAATATTGGATGAAGTATCGTCCCTTGACACAATCATGCGAGCATTGTATTCCAAGTTTGGTACCGTGCATAAGGCATTTGTCCATCTCAATGGTTGGCAACAACAATGTGCTAGAAGAGCACGTATCTTGTCGAACATGCATGTTGTTGTTGATTACATGCAAACATGGACGATGAGATACAAGGGAGCCCTGTTACACTTGCCTAAGATGATGAAGCCCAGAGCAGTCGAATTGAAGGCACGCATCCAGAGTGTTGAGCGCGAGATCCCCTAAGGGAATTTTTGGGGCTTAAAGCCCAGATTTTGGCTAAAAATTGTAAATCCGATGTAAAGACTCCACATTTTGTGGGCACGGAGCGCAAAATTGTAAATGAGTCATAGGGTTGTCCACCCTCAAATTTGTAATGTAATGTCAGCTTTAGAGATCTACCCATCGTCCGCGGACCATGGGATTGTATAAATAATGCGAGGCTCTAAGTTGTAAATAAGGGACTCTAAGAAAAACAAGGATGATTGAATAGAAGGATAGTGGAAGATCTAAGTGTAGAGTCGAGTCTTTGGGTCATAGAGTAGGAGAAGGCCCTGTAGTTGAGTGCGGAACGGCTTAGTAGTCTGCAGCTGAATGTGCAGAGTGAGTTGAGTCTGTAACTGTTGAAACATTAATAAAGAGAAGTTTTACCTCAATTCTGTGTATTTACTTCCTATTTTCTGTATTAAATATATTGGGTATAAATGTCATGTATTTTGTTTATATGTTGCGCGAACATACCTGATTGTTTTGATTAAGTAAATGTGAGATAAGGTATCTGTTTACGCAAAGTTAACTAAGAATTGTAAGAAAATAAGTAAGATGCGCAGTGTAACTTGGGGAAAGCATCTCAACCCCTGGTTAGGATTGCGCGAAAGGCGATCCTAATAGATCATGAAGGTCTCATAGGTCAGGACAATGCGTGAAGTGACCTGTGCGAAGGTAGGCATAGTTGGACTAAATTGACCCCTCAGACATCTCCATGGTGCGGAAACTTGGTTCCAACATCCCCTCATACTGCTTTGGGTGAGACTTCAATCCGCGCTCTGTGGGTTGATGCCAAAAGGGCGAGTAGTGTAGGGATTTGTTTGGCTAATTAAATCTAAACCTGGGTTAGGCCCCCTCAAGCCAAAAAATGGTTTCGTTGTCGAGACTGGAATCTACATAGAGATGTCTGATGTCGTATCATTGGAATCCAACTAAGAAGGAAATTGAAGGTTGGTTCGACAGGAGGATTTACGAGTTCGCGGCACAGGAGAACAAGAACCCATGACTGAAAAAAGAAAAGTGGTTAGACTGCTACATGTACATAGAGATCCATGAAATCTTCTTTGTGTCTTTTCCTACTAAATTGTATGAGTGGATCGTGAAACTAGTAGGTAGCCAAGGAAGGTGGAAACTCAACAATCCTATTATGTGTACCCTAGAGTTAGTGCGAAGGTTGGAAGAATCAAAGGATAAGATCGCGCGTGCTGTTGATAATTGGCTCAATTGAATTATAGGAGGATTCATTATTGAGTTCACGGTTGACACCTCAGTGAGCTACAACGAGGTCGAATGACACTTTCTCAAGGGACCACGAGGTAAGTACCTAAAGTCCCTGAGTAGTTGGATTAAAATGTTATTATGTGAAAAGAGGGTTGTGCAATCACCTTGATGTTCGAGGCTACACGAAGTGGAAAACCTTACAGGAATGAAGGAAATAAGGGACTAGAAACTAGCCCCTTGATTTCACCTCCACGAGGGGACGAGGAAGAAATCGTGAAGGTATCCCTGCGAAGTGTAATCCATCTAATAAGGAAAAGAATTCTGTGAATACCACACCCACCCACACCGCCACCAGCTTCATCGCCTTCACCTCCATCTTCACCCGTACCGCCTCCGCCACCACCGCGAGTCAATATGGCAAGCACGATAAAGTTTCTTGTGTTCAAGGGATTGCAAAATGAGGATCCGAACCAATTTTGGTTCATGGTAAGAGTCGTATGGGAAGCACAGGGAGTTACAGATGATAATATAAAGAAAGCGACATTGATTAGCACCCTGCAGGACCACACGCTGCCCTGGTATATTAAGCACTCCAATGATAACCCAAATGCGGGAATCACAGATATTCAAGCAGTGCTAACGAAAGAATTTAGCAGTCCAAAGTCTGAAGCACAGTCGATCACTGGATTCAAAGAAATCGTGATGCTACCATGCGAGACTCCTTGGGAATTGGATCAGAGGTTGAAGTGTATGATTCATGAAACTAATATGAATCTGATGGATGGACAACATCATGAATGGTTTGTAGCATCACTAATGCCACATTTAAGGAGCACGCTATCGCAGCAGAAGTTAACGACTCAGGCAGAGGCCTTAGAGATTGCGATGAGACTGCATGCGACCCCGATGCAGGATCCTAACTTGGGAGTTCAGTAGATCCATGCGCAGTTGAAAAAATTATGCCTTGAGATGCAGAGTCTGAAATAGGACAAGAAAGCTCGACCAGAAGTGCGTGAAGAGGTGTGGTGCATAAAATGCAAGGGTCAGGGTCATGATAAAGACCATTGCCCAGTGTTTGCAAATTACCTCACAGGAGGAGGACTGATGCCGTTAAGGCTGGAAACACAAGTAGGACCTAGCACGACACCTACTTTATGGTGCGTGATTTGTCAAATAGGTGGAAAACACGCTATGGACAACTATCATTTGTTACAAAAGTATACACAAAATTCGCAGCAATTGTTCTGTAATTTTTGTAGGTTGATGGAACACGATGAGCGCACTTGTAGGAGCTATGAGTTGACGATGGATAGAACTCCCACCTATAGAGTTTAGGCTGAAACGTGACCCCTAGACTAGAATGCAGGACTGGCAGGAATAGGATTTCAGGGGCGTGGACGAGGCCGAGGTGGAGGAGGACCTGGAAGAGGTCACGGTCAGTTGATTTGCTACAATTGCGGAGGGCCGAGACATTATGCCCGTGATTGTACGATTTGTCACAACCATCATGTTTATATTGCACCTTGTTTGATCATGAGATGGAAGATTGTCCTACGTTGATACCTAGGATACTTGACAAAGGAGCACTACCACCTCCTCTGACTCATAACTTGCAGATGATGAGATCTGAGTCGTGCGAGGAAGATTAAATGTGAACATTGCGCTCCAAAGTGGAATCGCGATGGGAGATGATAAGGGCAAACAACCAGAAGATACTACTTGGGTTCGCAAAGCTCCGGCGAAAGAAGTGGAGTTTGATTTGGAGCACACGTAGGAAACCTTCATGGAAGATAAGAAGAGCTCCACTGATGCCTCCACTTCATGAAGCGAAGATAAGACGAAGCCAGAGATGGACCCATCTATGTCATCACGACATTCCTGGAAACATGCATGAAGTTACTGTGCGACAGTAAAGCTTTAAAGGGATTACAGGAACTCATTAACAGAGATGGGACCGCACCAGGAGAACCATGCATAGTATGGAAGATTGGAAAGCATAAGACAAGAACGGGAAGAGAAATGAGGTTGACCGCACAAATTGGAGAATATGAAATGGACCAAGTAATTTTGGATTTAGGGTCGGATGTGAATGTTCTGCTAAAGCAAACATGGGAGCGAATGGGGAGACCTATGCTACAATAGTCTCCTATTCAACTGCGAATGGTGAACCAATAGAAGATAATACCCATGGGGTGATTGTAGGGACTCACTGTGGATATTGAGGGAGCAAGTGTGCTGGTAGACTTTGAAGTGATAGAGATTGTTGATGAAAACAATCCCTACCCCACGCTCTTAGGAATTGATTGGGCCACTAACATGAACAGGGTGACTAATTTGAAGAAGCGCAAGATGATTTTTGAGAAGAAGTCACTACGCGTAGTTATACCTCTAAACCCTGCTGAAGGATCGCGCTATACAGAGCCGGTACATGACTATGAAAGAGATGACGATTTGAATTACATCTATAAGATAACAGTGTGAAACCAAGACTGTGTGAATCCCAAGGGGGATGGACAACTTGCATGGGAGTGCGAGTGCTCCTATACTTTGGATTCGGATGAGGAAACCGAGCGATGGCAGAACCGGTTACATGAGGTGTCTACACTAAATTGTAATATCATGACCAGGTCGCTACGTTGCGTATCGACAGAAGTAAGAGACCAACCTACTTATGATGGCCTCAGTGAGGTAGATACCTTCTTGAATAAATTTGAAAGGGAGGTGCCGGAAAAGCAACACTTCCATGCTTTGAATTGGGTACTGCGCGCTACGCTCGCAAGGTGGTGGGGTATGCACAAAGGGAGCTTTGATGACTGGTGTGGATGTCGAAGGATGATGCGCACATGGTTTGAGAAGCCTAGAGTACGATTGATAGGTAAATAGAATGGGCAAGATACTCCGCGCGCACATCTAGCTAGGTGGATGCTGGCATGTGGAAAACAACCTATGTGGATGCGCATGAACTCCGTGCTTAGAGGGATGGTCAATAAGTGTGTGTTGGGGGGATAGATGTGCAGTTGGATCTTAAGGTTGGACAGACAATATCTGGAAAGAACAATCACGTAGAAGGTTATCCACATGGAAGCATTTGATAAGGTGTGCAATGCACTAAACAAGGTATGCAACACGCAGCGAAGTGATTGGGACCTGCGCGTACCGAGACAGATGCCTTTCCATCTAATTGATGGAATAGAAACCATAATGCCTATGGAGTCTATCATGTCTAGTTCGCGCATAGTGGTGCTCGTAGGGGTAACGGACTGTGGAGCCTTGGAAGAAAGGCTCGCGTTGTTGGAATAAATCAAAGACGAATGGTTAGGACTCGATGAAGAGATCCAGCAGGGTGATCTTAGGCTCCAAGAACTCATGAATGAAAGAGTTTGGTTGAGGAAGAAAAGCGCCATGGTGGAAGCGAAAGTCAAGAAGCTTGAGGAAGGAATAAAGAAGGATTTTTCTTGATAGAAAGACCATAGTAATAGAATAGGATAAGCTCAATTACATTGACAGATTTGGGAACCACTGCCGAGGGTTTCTCAGTTTGCTGCATGGGATGGGACCATATATTATTAAGGAAATCATAGATGGTGGCACGGTGCAGTTGGTGAAGTTAAGTGGCAAACTCTTCCCAAGAAAAGTAAACAGTAGTTGGATGAAGTCGTATACAGGTGGCCCGACCATCTGACTAGCTGCAAGGAGCACAATATTAGTGCTCCAAGCACTTGAAAGGAGGCACGGGACTATAAACTATTATGCCCGAGAGTTGTGCGATGTCACGATTGCGCGCAGTAGCGAGGTGTCATAGGGTCCGCGACAGCACAAGAGTAGTTGCGCTACGGCGCAGGTTGGCTAGAAAGTGACTGTTATAGTCACTATTCAAGATGTGATGCTTGGTTTGAGACCAAATGAAGCAGGTAGCGGGCATTTAAGGCAAAATTTATGGTCTAGATTTGGGAAAATCTGCCACCAAGTGAGCATTAATGGACAGGATTTTGGGGGAATGGTCAAATTCGAATTCAAAAGGTGCTATAAATTGTAAAGGGCTTCCTAGCAAACAACACTTGGCCATCTGAGAATTGAGCTATTGTGCACCCATAGATTCATGAACCCTGATTTGTTTGATCTTTTGAAGTCGAAGGCATTGTTTGAGCACTTACCTGAGCCATTGAGAGATTTGTGGAACAATAATATGGCAGCGTCTGAAGAAGCCTAAGATATCAGAGAGATGACCCCTGAAGAGGCTGCGCAACCCATGACGATAGGAGATGACCTAGAAAGTGCCAAGATAGTCACAGAAATCCCTAAATCGCTGCGCACATCGAGACCCAAAAAAGATAAGCAGCCTGTGGTACCGATGCGTGTGTCCCCCAGGAATCTGTTAAGGATGAGGCTCACCATGGAAGAAAAGGGGAAGGCGATCAATTTAGAAGCCGATGAGGAGGAAGAAGACTTCAAAGAAATCCTAGTAGAGGAGGAGGACGAAGAAATGGAGGAAGAAACCCAGGGTGAAAACCCTCTGACCAGGTTGCCCACATATGTTCCTTCGTGGAAGGGGAAAGCACGGGTGCCCAAGGACCTAGATGAGAGCAAGAGCTCTCTGCAGACTCTGCTACTACCTAATGATATCATTTTTGATCGGGCACACTTGGGACGGGTGTCGGTTCTAAAATTTGAAGACTGGGATCTCACGGACCATGAGAAATTCCCACATTTGGTAACCGTGCAACTAATGCAGCCGAAGAAAAATACAGCAGTGGGAATCATAGAATTAGATCTGCATAAGTGGTTGTGAAGTAGAGAAAGCAGGGTTGTTAAGCCTACTCTGGGTGTTGCATTACCATTGCACCCTAGTGGCTATCTTTGTCATCAGGGAACTACTCCGCCTGGTGCATGATGGGTGTTTGTGGCTGGAGGAGCCCATCCCCATCGCGGATCATCTAATTCACAGAATTACCTGGATCCCTTGCAAAGGGGAAGATCCAGTGAACATATCCGAGGGTAAAAGTGATGATTTAGCTATTGTGGAGGCCATGAAGAAGAATTTTAAGTTGGAGAAGAAAAAGAGAGGGTACGCGATCTCCAGTATCAATAACTTTGTGGTCAAAGTCACGATGCAGATATTAGCCGAGAAAGTTATGCAGAAGTGTCGCGCGGATGAGGTGCCTGCGCCGGTGGTTGCACTTGCCGCGCAGTGTGCAAAGGGGGTCCAGTTTAACTAGGCGGATTACTTGTGCAAGGAGTTCTTGGAAAACTATCGTGAGGCACAACAGCAGGGGAAGACTTTCCACTATGCATGGCTTTTGTTGTCCATGGTGCTAGTGGCTTGGGAATTGCCCGAGGACAGCTAGTTCCCAATGATTGTGAAGGATCTTCCGGATGTAGCGAAGTACACTTCGTTGTGGGAAACTAAAGACGCGTAGAGGATCAGAGATAGCAAGATATTCTGGGTGTTCATGGAGATGAACATCAAAATGGGAATTAACTGCATGCCACGATTATCGCCCACTATCTATAACAGTTTGCAGAGCTTCACGGAGTTCAAGGCGGACTTTCATCACGTATACATCAGGGCAAGGAAGGACCCCACAAAGGCATGGAAGGAGCTACCTTATCTAGCTATGGATGATGTCATATTCGTCATGCTTGAGTCGTGGTCGCTGGAGTGGCTTGCTCCCGCCAACTCTGCTATGGAATCGGAGAAGTCCGTTGCACAGAGGAAAAAGGAGGATGTAAAACTATGAATGGAATAGTTGGCCGAGAAGAGAAGGAACGAAGAAAAAGTAGCAAAGGCGCAGGAGGCATGGGATGCTGCGAAGGCAGCAGAAGAACAACAAAAGGCAGTAGAGAAGGAGTGCGAGGCCCAGAAGTCGCCTTTACTTAAACATGAGACATACAATACCTATATGGCGATCTACTCTTAGCCCAAAGCCTTATGTTGCAACCTCATTGTGATGATATTCATCTCCTTCTCTATCTCAGCCAACACATTAGCATCATATAAACAAAAGCATCATGATGAACTAAATTTCATATAATGACTTCAGAAGGCATTTTTGACCTACTATTCATGCACAACTATAACCAAGATTATACCTGCATAACAACTACATATTGAAATATAACACATGAGTGAAAAACTATATACACACCATTATAGATAGAGTCCAGTCATCAATGCATGACCATATCAACTACAAAAACCATGACCTCACGCATGACAATGGAAACCACCTCACGTGCATTTGATAACATGTGAACATTGACGTACATAAGAGTGCATAATCAACCATACACATGAATACATACTCCACGACAACACCTTCAACCTTCACAATCAATACAACCATGATCAACACCATGCAAGTACAACAAGCACATGGACTACATGCATAAGGAACACGTATGCAAAAAACATGAAATTATGATCAACACACAGAACAAGGATAGGGCAACCACACTCTGATACCACTCTGTAACACCATCCTCCTACATTTAGCCAAGCAACTGACCAGCCGAGGTAAAAATGCGATGAGAGGCTACTATGATATGATTCAACCTCCTAGGTAACCTTAATGAAACAAAATCAATGGAAACACAACACATGCCTCCTTCAGGTACTTTAGAACCCCTAGGAGCTAATCCACCACTCCAAGTGCCCTACCCCTGAGTTAACCTAGTATTAAGATGAATTCAACCCAAAGTCACTCCCATAACAAGGCATGCATGTGATTGTAAACCTATAGTCGCTCTCACAGGCTTGTCTTCAAGCGACCAGAGACCCAATTTGTTGGTGCTATGACAGTGGCTCTGGGATTTGATCCACTTTTTCAAGCCCCGAGCCCAGGTCACTGCCCAGAATTGAACCATCTCTTCAAATCGCTAAAATAACATGGAAATGACAATACTAAAGCAAATACTTGTTCAAGACCTTGGCTGGACCCCTACTAGCCATGACAAGCATTTTTTCGAACACTTAGTAAATATGCAACCTATAGGTGTAAATAATAGATCTGAACATAGGGGTCTCATACTTATCTGAGATTTCCTATCACATTATCTGCCATTTCATCCATTAGGTCATTGATACATTGATCATTAAATTACAACTAAAAACATGATGAGAGCCACACATGGTTGTTGCCATAAAACATGTAAATAACCAGCATAATAGGGACAAAATTATCCATAAAATCATAGCCATATAAACCACATATAATCCATCAAAATGCTCAAAGAAATATAAGGAGAAATACCCTTTCACTAACGATGCAAAATCCAAACACAGGATGGGACTTCCACGTTCCACCTTATCGTAGAATGGCTGAGCCAAGTTTCTCTTCAGCCATTCGCCCTGTACCATATTCCAAGCATGAATGTGGGATCCCATAGAAAACATCAATCAAAACTCATATAGGGCTTCTAGAGGCCATCACCTCAACCCATGAAAAGGTGATTCCGCCTCATGGTCAGACATCACAAAACCAACATCAGATCAGTCTTTATCCTAGCCTTCCAAAGCTCCAAAGTGTTTGTTCCAACCTGGATCCCAGGACTGATAACTCAACCCATAGCTTACACCGGGCTCCAGAGAATTTGTCAGACCAAGGCTTTAGGACTAGTAACTCAACCCACGTCTTGTACGAATCTCTAGAGCATTTGTCCAACCAAGGCTACGAACTAGTAACTCAACACACCAAGGGCTCCAGAGCATTTTTCCAACAAAGGCTACATGACTCGTAACTCAACCCAAGTTGTTATAGGGTTCTAGAGTGTTTTTCCAACCAAGGATACATGATTAACTCAACCCAAGCCGTTACAGGGCTCCATAGCATTTGTCCAACCAAGGCTTCCATGAACTAATAGCTCAACCCAAGCTATGGAAACATGAGAACCAACTAGGAAAGAAAGCAAATAAACCCACAACACCATGGTTATCCAGAAAAAGGTAATGCTAGGAAAATCCACTGTCAATCCAAGCAATACTCCATGTAAGTGACAAACCATGACCAAGAAACCACATGCATGTGCCATGCATGCCAAAATTAGTGAAGGAAACATACATGCAACTCGGTACCTGCAAGAAAATCTGATGTAGTTGTTGATCTCGATGCCTTCTTGCGCTTCCCTGCTCTTCCTTTGCCTTCTTGCTCTAAGAATCCAAGTATGCCACGCCCTCCAAGAGTGCTCCAAGAAAACTATAAGTCTCAAAGAGTATGAGAGAAAGAGGGAATAGAAGAGAGCTCCACCAAAACCTGTCAAAATCTTATCAACTAATCCTCATAAACCTTTTATCAATGAGGCCGCTATTTTCTTCATTTTCTATTATTTTCATTCAATTTCCTCCTCACATGAAAACAGTGACCTTTCACCTTCCTTTTCTCCTAATTTCCTTTATTTTCATAAATAAATGTGTCAAAAATGCCATTTTGCCTTTCCAAAGCCTTAGTCATTGCCTTTGCCAATTTCCTAAGCCATAATAAACCAAATCAACATCCACTAGGAATTTTCCCCCATCATTCAGCATGGAATATGTGTCCCATCATCTGTGGCCTTATATATATATTTACATGGAATTTTCACCAAGGCTATTACAGAAACCTCCCCCTTGGGGAAACACCATCCTCGGTGTTCATTCACACCTATAACCAACAAGGCCATTGAAAAAAAAACATACTGCCCATGGAGATTTCTAACATAGCTCATTACAGTATTTACAATGACCATCTGCTAAAACATGACAAATATATTGTTTATTAGAGCTTTATAACACAACTCATTACGGTATTTACAATAACCACATATACACATTTGCTTCAACCAGCAAATAACCATATTGTCTATGGAGTTTTATAAATCCATCTCGATACATTATTTACAATACTACACACATATACACATTTTCTCAACCAGCAAATAAAAATATGTGATGTCTGCATCTGCAACAAGCGAATCCAGAGGCTCACAGCTCCACCCTCAAGTAATAATAGGATTCACCTCCTTCGCAAGAAGTCTAGAATCCACTACCACGGTCAAACTGCATCCAATGTCCAATGTTATAATCCTGTGCCACTTGTCCTCTCAGTGAACAGTTACCGAATCATTGTCCCAGGACGCAGTCAAAATCTACATCTGATTCCATTTGGCAGTGATAATGACCAAAAAAAAATCCTCGACCCTCCCTTCTCTGTTACACAGTCCCTCTGGCAACCCGATCACCCCTTCCATGCAGTCACTCACCTTCCAAGTTCCGCTAGCACCCCCATCTCGGGCATTCCATCCCTTGGAAAGGCTTCCTTGCATCGAAAGATACAAAAAACAAGGCATATCTCTACCTCAAAACCATCATACCGGTCATAGCAAGCTAATGGAAATCAATGTACACTATTGGGTACTGGTGTCCCACAATGGCCTTGTTCCTAAATGCTTTACCGACATAATATTGCGTGTTCCAATTTCTTTCATTGTTGCTACTAATTCTTGCAATCAATTTCGGCCACTCAACCAGGCATGTTTATGCATTCCTGTTCCAAGCACATAATTTCCATTAGATTCAAAACAAATTGAAATAATTTCAAATCATACCTCATCGGTAGCTCATCAATAAGGTACGCTTGATCTTTATTTCCTAGCACCACAAGTCAAACTAGCATATTTGATCAAATCATCATGTATAAACATGTCACATCAGGTTATCTCAAAACACAACCATCATAGATCAAAATCACAAATCACATGTAACCATCATAAATAATAATCATAGATCACATGTAATCATCATAAACCAGAATCATAAATCACATGCATAGTAAAATTGAATAAAATATTGATAATTATCCTTTCATCAATCCTTAGCTTCTACCTTTGTCTTTATTTTGTATGCACTCTAGATCAGTTGTCGCACCCGATAAACACCCAGTGCCTTTTCCTCAACTAGCTACACATATACAATGTGCATCACACACATACAACCACATATGACATACAACTCCTTCCAATACATGCATGTTGGAGGTACTACACACCTAGGACCTTCATTACTGGCACATGCGGACACTTAGTTAGAGCATTCACTGACATGCAAGGCTTCAACATTGGAATCTTCATCAGATTGGTGCCTTTGATTGTCCATGCATGCATGGGACTACATGTAAGATCCTTTCTGCATTATTTACTCCCTAATTTTCTCCTCCTTTCACTCTGCAATTGGCTAGTTCTCCCCGAAACTTGTTGTAGGTGTCGAGTGCTCTCGTTGATCACCACTATGGCACATTACCTTGGGATCTTCACCCAATGCATATTAGTTGACTCTCATGTAGTATATCATGAGCATTGTAACCTATTTTCTATTAATCAATAATTCTTTTTTTCGATTTCTTTAGTGCTTTTGCTTTGTAAAGCTATGTGTTCAACCTTTACTAGCTAGATTCATCTGTGCAAGTTTTCTAACACATTTACATGGTATCAAAGCCCACAGGTTGCTAGATAAAATGTGCATCAGTACTTTATTTTGCAGGTATAACAGCTTGAAGATCGAAGATTGACAGAAAAATGGAATTTCCCAAAGCATCAATCCTAACACCGTACAACTATCATGAATGGAAGGACCAAATGGCTTGATACCTTCATCAGAAAGGGTTGTACAAGATTGTCATGGTTGTAGAAGTGGAACCCACTTCAGCCATAGAGAAATCTGATTACCTCAATCGCATGGTTGAGACCCACGGATCCATATGCATGTGCATCTCCGCAGAGTTGTAGTGTCATCTATCTGCCTGTAGTACTCCCAATGAGATTTAGAAAAATGTTGAAGAACTCTATAGGAAACAGGATGAGATGAAAGGACATCTGCTTGAAGTGGAGCTGATCGCATTGGATCCACGAAACTATGACACAATTCAAGACTTCTTCACCAAATATAATGATCTATTGTTGCAACTCAAGGGTTGTGGAATTGACAAATCCAAGGAGGAGAGTTGCAAATTTCTCTCTATTATGTCAAAGCTCGAACCAGAATACTTTGTCTTTGTGTCTACATTTCATTCAATAAGGCTAGCAACAGGTAAATCCTACACTATGCCTTCTCTCAAAGAGTACATGGAGTCCCTCACTTTTGAGCAAGATAAACTCATTAGCATGGGGAAAATCAAACCTCAAAAATTGCATGCACTTTTTGTGCATGATGGCAGCCATAATAAAAATCACAGATTTGATTCAAATCGGAAAAATCAGCAACAAAAAGACAAGGGAAAAGCGCATTCCCATCCAAAGAAGGAAGGGTACACCAAGCCCTTCAATGACTCCTTCGGCTCCATAAATGAGAAATGGAATAAAGGAGACAAATGCATCTACTCCCACCAAGGATTCCATCCGAAATCCTCTTGCATGAAGAAACAAATTGACCGAATGGCAGAAATCCTTCAGAAGCACAACCTTGGGGACCACATCCCTCAGGGCGCCAAGAAGAAAAACGAGGATCCGCCACACAAGAAAGGTAACAATTTTCATGCTTTAGTTCCAATTAACTCTTCCCCTGATGCATGGATTATAGATTCTGGTGCATCACATCATATGGTTGTTGCAAAGGAAGACTATTGCTCTTTGGATGCATGCAAAGGACATCACATCCTCATGGGAGATGACTCACCTATTGAGGTTACCGGAAAAGGTAGAGTGGAACTTTTACATGGAAGCTTTGAATATGTGCTTCATGTTCCAAAAATTTTGGTAAACCCACTTTCAATTTATCATATCACTCATTCTGGAACTGGAAAGAGAGTGGAATTCACTCTAGATGCATTGAACATATATGACCTATATAGTAGCTCCAAAATTGCAACCGATGAGGTAAACAATGGAGCTAAACTGTATACATTTGCTGAGATTGCTTACACATGTTGATGATAGTAGTAGGCTTTGGCATGAGAGGTTTTGTCACTTAAATTACAGGTATATGCAGCAGCTAAGCAAGCATGAGATGGTGGAAGGCTTTCCAAATATCAGTTTCTACAAAGGATTTTGTGAAGGGTGTGTCCTTGGCAAACATCCTAGAGAAAATTTTGACACCAAAAAGACTCAAAGAGCATCCTCTCCTCTAGATCTAATCCATAGTGATCTCATGGGGCCTTTTCCTCATCCTTCCATCAACAAAGCAAGGTATGTGCTTACATTTATTGATGATTTCTCACGGTATACTTAGGTGTATCTTCTCAGTGCCAAATCTGAAGTTTTTGTGCACTTTTAAGATTTCAAAGCATAAGGTGGGACACAGTCAGAGAGAAAGATCAAAGCCCTCCATACAGACAATGTGGGGGAATATTTTAACACAACACTTCAGAACCTTTGCCTTGAGTTCGGAATACAGTTGTAGCACACAGTTCCATACACTTTGCTGAAGAATGGAGTTGCTGAGAGAAAGAATCGATCTCTCAAAGAGATGGCTTCCTGCATGTTGCATGCTAATTCACTACCTCATAAGCTATGGGTTGAAGCACTTAATTGTGCTAACTACATCCATAACAGATCTCCTCATAGACCTGTCAAGGATCAGACCCCCTTTGAGGCTTGGAGCAACACTAAACCGGAGGTCACCCACTTCCGTGTTTTCAACTCCCGAGCATGGGCCAGGATCCTCTCTGAAAAGAAGAAAGCTCTTGATCCACAGAGCATTGAGTGCATCTTTGTTGGATACCCTCATGGTGTGAAGGGAAACTGACTCCTGATTTCCTCTATGGACAAGCTCATCATTAAGCGAAGTGTCCAGTTTGAGGAAAGTCTCTCACATGCATCTCAATTGCCGCATGCAGACACCTTTTATCTACCTCATGACTGAGCTAATGACTCAGTACACTCATATGCAGATACAGAGCATGCAGATGCCGAGGTAGAGCATGCAGATGCTGAAGTAGAGCATGTAGATGCAGAGACAGAGTCTTCAGATACAAATCCAGTGCATGCATATGATGATCCACATCCAAGCCCAGATCGGGCTTCCAACAGTGAATCAACTTCCCCTGTCATAAATCAGAGAACAAGGAGCTTAAGTGAGATATATGCACAAGACCACCCAGCTGCTACAAATAGTCTTGTGGGGGATTATTCTGATCCACGGAGGACTAGCTCAGAGTTTATTGAGCCTCCTCTTGCCCTCGCTGCCACTGAACCAACGTCATCCTGGCATTGTCATTTGGTTCAATCTTCTAATCTACAGTCTTATGTTGAGGCTGTTGGGCATCCGTCTTGGGAGTTCAACATGGAGGAGGAGTACAACTCCCTCCTCGAGAACCAGACCTGGGATTTGGTCCCCTTTCCTTCAGGAAGGAAACTTGTCCAATGCAAATGGGTCTACAAGACCAAGAGTGTTACAGATGGGAAAATCACCAAATAAAAAGTCAGGCTTGTAGCCAAAGGCTTCCAGCAAGTGCATGGCATTGATTATCATGAGACCTTTTCTCCAGCAGCAAAGATGGATTCCATACGCCTTGCACTTTCCATTGCGGCTACCCAGGGGTGGGAAGTACATCAGATGGATGTGAAGAATGCCTTTCTTCATGGAGACCTATTTGAGGAGATCTACATGGAGCAGCCACATGGTTTCATTCAGGATTCATCTTTGGTATGCAGATTAAAGAAGTCTCTCTACGGCCTTAAGCAAGCCCCGAGATCTAGGTATGCGAAGATGGATTCTTTTCTCTTATCACAAAACTTTAAAAGATGTAATTCTGATCTAAATGTTTACATGCTCAGGACACATGACTCTCTTCTTATCTTAGTTTTGTATGTGGATGATCTCCTGATCACCGGTAGCTCGGCTTCAGCCATTGTTGCAGTCAAGAGGACCTTGCATGATAGCTTCTTGATGACAGACATGGGTCCATTACACTTCTTTCTTGGTCTTGAGATCAGCCAGGATGCCATAGGCATCAAACTCTCTCAGGCTAAGTATGCACGAGATCTCCTTGAGAGATTTCACATGACTGACTACAAGCCAGCACCAACTCCTTTTTAGTCTAGGTTCCACCTTGAGGATGGAGGTGACACTCCATTAGTTGACAGTACTCTCTACCCACAGCTAGTGGGGAGCTTACTGTACCTCACCCACTCCATACCAGATCTCTCATATGTAGTAGGGGCAGTTTCCAGATACATGCAGGAGTTGCATGAGCTACACTAGAAAGCTACCAAGTGCATCCTCCGATATGTGTAGGGCACCATCACCTTCGGGATTCACTATGTAGCAAGCAATGCATTGAATCTTATTGGCTTCATAGATTCTGATTAGGCAAGTGATAGCATTGATCACAAGTCCACCTCTGAATATTCACTCAGTCTAGGGTCTGGCCCTATCTCTTGGTCGAGAAAGAAGCAGGCTGCTATTGCTCTCTCTTCAATTAAGGCCAAGTACATAGGAGTAGTCAACATCACCATTCATATGTGGCTACAACACTTCCTCACTGAGTTGGGCATCTAGTTCCACTAGCCCACTGTCATCTAGTGTGACAACCAGAGCACTCTCAAATTTTGCAGGGATCCAGTACAACGGCAGGGCACGAAGCACATAGAGATCCATATGCACTACATCAGTGACTTAGTACATGATTGGGTCATTGATTTGCAATTTTGTCCTTCAGAAGAACAAACATCTTCACCAAGACATTCACTGAGCAGAAGTTTCACTCTTTGTGCAATCGTCTTGGAGTGAAGGACACTGTTTCTTAGCAACTGCCTTTTCTTCCTCCTTTATTTTGATTACATTGTATTCTGAGCGGGGAGTTTTCCCACAAGGTTTTTCCTCTTTCCTCAATTTTAGTACAAGTTGCACTGTATTTTTGGTGACCTTTGGCCTTAGTTGCCAAGGCCCATTTTCTATTTTTCCCCATAGTGGTGTTCAGGGGGGGTGTTGGAGGTACTACACACCTAGGACCTTCATTACTGGCACATGCAGACACTTTGTTAGAGCATTCACTAACATGCAAGGCTTCAACATTGGAATCTTCACCAGATTGGTGCCTTTGACTGTCCATGCATGCATGGGACTACATGCAAGATCCTTTCTGCATGATTTACTCCCTGATTTGTTCCTCCTTTCACTCTGCAACTGGCTAGTTCTTTCCGGAACTTGTTGTAGGTGTCGAGTCCTCTCATTGATCACCACTATGGCACATTACCTTGGGATCTTCACCCAGTGATGCGTATTAGTTTACTCTCATGTAGTATATCATGAGCATTGTAACCTATTTTCTGTTAATCAATAATTCTTTTTTTTCTTTCGATTTCTTTAGTGTTTTTTCTATGCAAAGTTGTGTGTTCAACATTTACTAGTTAGATTCATCTGTGCAAATTTTCTAACAGATTTACAATGCACCTACACCAAACATACAACGCATACACCTACACCTAGTGTACACAATACAATACATACGCCTACATCCAATGCATAACATAATACATACACCTACACCTGGTGTACAACACAACACAATACATCTTACCCGATGTACAACACCATACAATACATGCAACTACACAATTCACATACCTAGTACCACATGCCCTCAACACGGCCTTTATGACATGCACATAATACCACACGTGCAGCAATACCATATGTACAACATGTACACAGTACCAACTTTACACCACACCACCTGCACAACATCACATGTACATGGCACCACCTGCACAATGTCACATGTACACTACACTACTTGTACAACATGTACATAATACCATATGAACGACATGTACGCGACACCACGTGTACACAACTCAACATGCACGACATGTACATAGCACCACCTACACACAACACCATTGGTATAACATGTACACAACACCACATGCACACATCACCACTTGTACAATCATGCACGACATGTACATAGCACCTCCTACACACAACACCATTGGTACAACATGTACACAACACCACATGCACACATCATCACTTGTACAATCATGTACACCACACCATGTGTACATAGTACCAATGTACAACATGCACGCAAGAACACTTCTACATAGCACTACATATCGAACATCTACATAGCATCATTTGTACACAGCACTGCATATCCAACATTCGTACAACACAATATGTACACAACACCGCATATCCAACATGTACATAGCATCATCTATACCCAACACTGAGTATCCAACATTCATATAACACTATTGGTACTAACACCATGAACATTGCATAAACAATCATGTACACACACTATATATACACAATATCGCATGCACACAACGTCGCAGATGCAACATATACAACATATACAACATATGCAAAACAGTAATACCACACATCCAAACCACACTGTCTTTACCAAGCAACATTACTTCCAATGTCTTATCCATTCTTGTCCCAACATGCTGCAGACCACGCTGCTTTCATTTCATTGATGTATCCCTCAGTATAACCTGTCCATAACATAGACATAATATAATCACATAATATCAACTCATAACCACATGATACTGACCTCAAATATTTGTCATCGCTACTCGTCCCAATTGATTCCTCGTAAACCAATAACCTCATCATGCCATTTGCCTGCACAAGTAATCATTCCTCCACATAATGATCCCTGACAACCCTGTCAGAAAGTAACATGGATACATAGATACATACACATATTCAAACATTAGCATAAACAATCATGGTCCTGTCAGACAACGACATACATACACACATATATATGCATGACATACATACACCTAATGTATACATACATAAACATCAGAATAATCGTGATCGTAACATAATTACTAGATATCAAGGTCAAGGTTAAGAGAACTTCCTTATTTTTGCATAGCATGTGCAACATGCATGACATTGAGAACAACAGTTCCCAACATAGCCAAGGCATCAAACACCTCATATCCATTTACTTTACCTTTTTTGGTTACCTTTCTCATGGCTATCCTGCCATCATCCATTTACACCAATGGACCCAACCAATCCAATTGGTTGTCATAGTCTTACCCTCCGCTATGCTTACTCATGCACAGAGCTTCAATTGAATATTACATTACCTTTTGGGTACCACACAGCTCTTCGGACCTCCATCAACTTTCCTCTTTCCCAAACAATTCCCAAGACTCAAAACATAAAAGGCAAGACAAGAAACAAGTAAAAAGAAAACCATGAAAGTCTATAACAATACAACACCACGAAAAAGTGGTATGGCCATACACTAGACATAAACAAAGCCACAAATTAAGCACAACAAATCACAAAAGACCAAAAGCACAAGACTAACAAAAAACACCATGAATCAATCCCCTTCGTTCCCAAGGAAAGATCAACTCGAGCCTTCTTCAATATTTCATTGCAATCTCTTGTCATGCAATCCCCTACATCATACTACCATGAACACATAACTATCAATGCATAAATAAATACAACAATATACCATTTGCCTTACCTTGTTGTGCCAATCATGTTTCTTGCAACTGAACACATCCATGCCATCTCTCAAGGGACTCCAATTCCCTTGACAAATCCATCGGCAACTAGAGACTGGCTAATATACTTGTCAAGTACATGTTCATGACTATAAGACATATCCACATAATGTCAAACAAAATCAAGGTTAAGAAGGCTTCCTCTATGCAAAGCACTCATTCACTTGGAATTAGGGTTTCCAAACATAGCCAAAGATTCTTATCCAATTCCCTCCTTTTACCTTTTTACCTTGTTGCAATCAAAGCTTACTATGCGTTATCACATCACCCAACTGTTAGTTATGTAAACACATCAATTGATATCCTGTCACGCTAATACTAAGCATGTTTCCTACAACTGTTTACATGTGTCCACCACATGTTCCAAATATCAAGACAATCATATCTATCAATTTGAAATAAAATTTTACAAACAATCATGTCATAACCCATATTCAACTCATTGTCGTTAGACATAATGCTACAACTGTCAACTACATTCAAATAAATATCAACTGTCTCAACACATATGTGTTAGTACAATCATCTCAAAACAAGATCATTGGAACACATACTCGTATCATGCAACTCATCAAACATTCAACCAAATTGCAAACATACCATGTTAAATAAATCAACTAGATGACATGATAGACACCAAACGCTCAACATCAAATAGACGGCATAGTCAAGAATGAAGCACCAATTATACTACATAAGAAAACGCATACCTTAGTGTACCTCAGGGGAGGCTATCTTGTCTGCACAATCAATCTAGTTAGCAAGATATAACTTTACAATATGTTAACTCAAACATAAATAAGGTTACGATATCCATAACACTAACTAACTAAGATGTTCTCATCATAAACTCATAAGCATTTATCGTTCATACATAACAATCACGAGTGTAAAGTCATCACAAATATGTCAGTTCATACCTGAATATCTTAACCATAACCATATGCATAGTCTAATCCAATTTAGCATGATACATATAACATCAAGATATTAATGTTATAACCCTAATCGTCAAGTTAACTAACATTTAGCAACAACAAGTTTACCTATAGCATACTCATCAACAACATATAATATAATCATCAAGTTATCTAACATAAACAAAAATAATAATGCATACAATCACAGGTTACTATCATTCACGACTATCTGACACATGTGCATATGACTATACTAATCAATTATCATCTATCATGAATGTAACCATAATATCAAAAGCCATGTACGTAAACCTAATGTATATAAACCTAATGTGCATGACAATCCTTAACTTGCATACCTGCATGCCAAACATACAATACTTGTATGATGATCTGCTCTTACCCCAAAGTCTAATGTTGCAACCTCATTATGATGATCTGCATCTCCTGCTCTATCTCAGCCAACACATTAGCATTATAACAACCAATCGCATCATGATGACCTAAATTGCATACAATTACTTCACAAGGCATTTTTCACCTACTATTCATGCATAGCTATAACTAAGACTATACCTGCATAACAACTACATATAGACATATAACACATGCGTGAAAAAACATATACACACCATTCTAGCTAGAGTACAGTTGTCAATGCATGACCAGATCAACTACATAAACCATGACCTCATGCATGCAACAACAACCACCTCATGTGCATTTGATAGCATGTGAACATTGACATACATAACAACGCATAATCAACCACACACACATGAAGACATACTCCACGAAGACACCTTCAACCTTCACATGGCAACATCACTACAACCATGATCAACACCATGCAAGTACAACAAGCACATGGACTACATGCATAAGGAACACATATGCAAACAACATGAAAGCATGATCAACATACAGCCCAAGGAGAGCGTAACCACGCTCTAATACCACTCTGTAACACTCTCCTCCCACATCTACCCAAGCAACTGGCCAGTCGAGGTAAACATACGACAAGAGGCTACTATGATATGATTCAACTTCCTAAGTAATTTAAGGAAATGGAATCGATGAAAACACAACATACAAACATCCCTCAGGTGCTTCGGGACCCCCAGGAGCTAATCCACCACTCTAGGTGCCCAACCCCTGAGTTAACCTAACATTTAGATGAATTCAACTAAAAGTCGCTCCCATGACAAGGCATGCATGCGATTGTAACCCTATAGTTGCTCTCACAGGCTTTCCTACCAACAACCAGAGACCCAATTTGTTTGTGTTATGCCAGTGACTCTAAGATTTGAGCCACTTTTTTAGGCCCAGGTCACTGCCCATAATTGAACCATATCTTAAAATCAGTAAAATAACATGGAAATGACAATACTAAAGAAAATACTTGTTCAAGACCTTGACTGGACCCTTACTAGCCATGGCAAGCAATTTGTCGAACACTTAGTAAATATGCAATCTACAGGTGTAAATAATAGATCTGAGAATAGGGGTATCATACTTATCTGAGATTCGCTATGAAGCATTGTCTCCCTATCACATTAGCTGACATTTCATACATTAGGTCATGGATATTGATCATTAAATTACAAGTAAAAACATGATGAGAGCCACACATGGCTATTGTCATAAAACATGTAAATAACTAGCATAATGGGGACAAAATTATCCATGAAATCACAACCATATAAACCACATATAATCCATCAAAATGCTCATATAAATACAAGAAGAAATACCCTTTCATTAATGATACAAAATCGAAGCACGGGATGGGACTTCCACGTTCCACCTGACCCTAGAATGGCTGAGCCAAATCTCTCTTCAGTAATTCACCGCCATGCCATATTCCAACCATGAATGTGGGATCTCATAGAACACATCAATGAAAACTCATCCAAGGCTTTCAGAGGCCATCCACCTCAACCCATCAAACAATGATTCCACCTCACAATCGGACATCACAAAACCAACATCAAATCAGTCTTTATCCCAGCCTTCCATGGCTCTAGAGTGTTTGTTCCAACTCAATTCCCAGGACTAGTAACTCAAACCACAACTTAGAACGAGCTCCAGAGCATTTGTCCAACCAAGGCTCCAGGACTAGTATAAAATATTAATTGGCATTAATATAAAACTGGGTTAGAAGGTTCTAAAATTCATGGATCAAGCCAAATCTAATCTTAGCCATTGATTAGAGATGTAATCTCGACTGTTGAAGGACCAACAAGAAAAGTATAAGAGGAGGCTTGAGGCTTAGTTGGAGAACACACTAAAGTGATCAGTCATTCGATTTACTAGAGTGGCGTTTGCTAAGTAAATTCGAATCAGTGATCAATAGCGAGGGGTAGTGAGTAGTGGATAGAGAGGCAGAGATAGTGCTGAGAGACCAGCGCAGAGGAAAACAGGTAGACACCGAAGCCAGAGCAGAACACGCAGAGCCCAGCAGATACAGCGCAGAGGCCAGAGGGCCTATGTCATCCATGCAGAGGGCAACAGGAGTGACGTAGAGGGTCCCAGAGGCTACGCAGTGCCTCAAAGGGCTGATGCAGAGGGTTCTGAGGTTGACGCAGAGGCTAGGAGGACTGACGCAGTGATTCAGTTTTGTTGGAGAGGGTTTCGTGGGGCAGGCTTTCTGAATACCTACTTTCGAATAGAGAGGTATTACTGTTGATTATTTATCTCTGTCATGTGAGCCAGTTTGACACCCAATGTACTCAAGAAAATATTCTTAATAATAAAACCCTCAAAACCACTACACCGGTTTTTCCAAGTTGGGGTTTTCGAGGACGATTGTCAAAAAATAACGGTGTCCCTTTTGTGTTTGTCTATTTCTTTCAGTTTTCGATTTGCACATGGTTGAGACTGTATTGTGTTTATTTCAGTGTTTATATGGTTAAATAACTTGTCAGTAATTAAACAAGTAGGCAAAATAAAGCAGAGAATACAAATAAAATTTCTAACGGGTAATACTTAGAAATTTCAACATGGTATCATAGGATTGCAAATCACAGGAGAGATGAAGGCACCAGCTGAATCAGAAAATTCACAAAAAAAACAATTGTCACGAGTGACAGAAGTTTTTCCTAGCATAAAGCAGCAAAGAAGGGTTTACGCAGAGGGCTTGCATCATTAGTTCAAGCCAGAGAAGGGGCCAGTGCAGAAGCAATGAGAGGCAAAAGAGGCTCATGAAGAGCCATGTCATCCTGCTCAGCCAAGTAGGAGTGATGCAGTTGGTTAGTGGAGAAATTCAGCCAGTGTCTGGATTGCGCAGAGCCTAGAGGCTCAATTCTTTAGTTGTTGGGGCATAGGAAGCTGTGGGTAGATTGTGAAGAGTGAAGCTGGTGGGGTGTTGTTGTTGTTGAGGCAGAACAATACCTAATGGGACATAACCAAGGTAGAGAGAGTCACTACCTAAGCGGATTTCTAGCCAAGAAATCTAGATTAGTGTTGTAGGAGCATAAGAGATCAGAGAGGTGTGATTCGACTATTGGTAGGAGGATTTCCAGGAGGGAAATCAAGACTGAGAGGGAGTCTAGCAAGGTAACTTCCAGAAGGGAAGTAGAGACTCAAATGGAGTCGAAGAGAGAACTTCCAGGAGGGATGTAGAAACTCAGAGGAGTTGAAAAGAAGAGTAGAGAGATGGCCATGAATGGACTAAGGGATCAGGATAGGCTGGACAGGGCATCCAACTTTGTCATCTGGAAATCCAGGATCCTGTCCGTTATAGATAGACATCACATCAAGGCCTTCGTCTTGAGAACTGTGGCTATTCCAATTGACCTAGCTGATAGCGAAAGGTATGAGGATGTAATGGCCAAGGCGAAATTCATAATCCTTGATGGGGTCAAGGATCATGTGGTCCAACATATTACCGAGAAGGACACGACAAAGGAAATGTGGGACACCTTGACGAAGTTGTATCAAGGCACTTTCGTGCAGAGGAAGATGCTACTGGAGAATCAGTTGCGGTCGTACCAGATGTAGAAGAGGGAGCATATAGATCACTTCCTCAACAGGTTGTAGGAGATCCAGGACCAAATGACTTCCATAGGGGCCACGCCAGATCAAGAATTAATGGTGAGGACCACCCTAAACACAGTCTTCGAGGAGTGGGAGACATTCATCCAAAGTATTTTGGGCAGAGCAATTCTTCCAGGATGGGAAGAACTGTAGGCATCTCTTCACCAAGAAGAGATTAGACGGCTGACCAAGGCGGGAAGCAACGACAAAGGATCCCGGGTCAAGAAAAAGGAGGAATAAGATGTAACTCTGGAATCTGTAGGAAAGCAGGAGAAGAGGAAGAAACAGGACCTCTCCAAGGTTAATTGCTTCAACTGTGGGGAACTAGGTCATTATGCAAACCAGTGTCTGAGGAAGAAGAACAAGGGGGAGGCGTCTGACTCTAAGGCAGTGCTAGCGAAGGCAGAAAAGGAGGTAGAGGAGGATGACGATTGTGCCATGAGTGCTCATGTACCTCTAAAGAGGAGGTGGGGAGACATCAAGCTATAGCCAGGAAGACTACAGGCGATGAGGAGCAGGATCCTTGAGGTACCCAAACTCTTGGATTATACCTTACTACGAGAGCCTCAAAGAGAGAGTAGCAGGACTTGCAGATTTCGGTAGAAATGGATGCGAATGAAGCAGAAAAGAATGCTACAGTGCAGTAATGCCCGAGCAACACGAGGCTAGCAAGCTACAGCAGTGCGAGAGGCACGGAGAGTGTTGCAACAGTGTAGCATGGCACAAAGAGGTTTGCAGCAGTGCGAGATGCAGGGAGTTGTTACAGCAGCGCAGAGGCAGTAGAGGGAGCACATAATAACAACAGAGAAAGCTTCAACATCAAGAGTGTTTCTAGCCTGACAGGGATGTCAATTGTTGGGTGGATCAATTACTTACTTCTCAGTAACTGAATTGCAGTGCAGTAGCAGTTAGTAGTAGCACGATGCAACATGATGAGAGGGGATTGCAGTGTAGATGCAGTGTTGGGAGAAAGGACCAGCAGTAGCATGGATACAGAGGGAGTTGTCGTACAGATGCAACAGTGGCAGTGGCAGAGCCATGGGCAACAGTACAGGATGTAGCAGTGTAGAGGATGTTGGGCGGGGAGGTCTAGCATCAGAACAGGTACTAGTATCGTATAATCAAAGTGATGCTCAGTGTGGAGTATTACTAGAGCACAATCCTCGCTAAGAGGGACTGTTGATTTGGGGTAGCATCAGATGTGCTCTAGCCATGAAAATTGATGGAGAGTCTAAAGCACATGAGATATCCAAGACATAGAAATGGTTTGGGAAGATTGTACCCTGTTTGGGAGATATTAAAATAATTAATAATTTTAATGGAGTTCCTAAATCTAAACTTAGGAAAAATAAAATATTAATGGGTATTAATATAAAATTGGGTTAGAAGGTTCCAAAAGTCATGGATCAAGCCAAATCTAATATTAGCCATTGATTAGAGATGTAATCTCGGTCATTGAAGGACCAATAGGAAAAGTATATAAGGAGGCTTGAGGGTCAGTTGAAGAACACATTAGAGCGATCAGTCATTCGATTTACTAGAGCGAGGTTTTCTAAGTAAAGTCGAATCAGTGATCAATAGTGAGGGGCAGTGAGTAGTGGACAGAGAGGAAAAGATAGTGCCGAGAGACCAGTGCAGAGGCAGAGAGGCAGATGCAAAAGCTAGAGCATGCCACACAGAGCCCAACAGAGACAGTGCAGAGGCTAGAGGGCCTGCATCATCCATGCAAACGACAACAGGAATGATGCAGAGGGTCCCAGAGGCTATGCAATGCCTTAGAGGGCTAACGTAGTGCTTCAACGTTGCTAAAGAGGGTTTCGTGGGGAAATTTTTCTGAATACCTACTTCCGAATAGAGAGGTATTACTGCCGATTATTTATCTCTATCAGGTGAGCCAGTTTGGAACCCAGTGTACTCAAGAAAAGTTGCTTAATAATAAACCCTAAGAATTGTTGCATTGTTTTTCCCAAGTTGGGTTTTTTCAGGGATGATTGTCCAAAAATAACGGTGTCCCTTGTGTGTTTATCTATTTCTTTCAGTTGTTAATCTATAGATGGTTGAGACTGTATTGTGTTTATTTCAGTGTTTATATGGTTATATAACTTGTTAGTAATTAAACAAGTAGGCGAAAAAAACCATAGAATACAAATAAAATTTCTAACGAGTAATACTTAGAAATTTCAAGAAAGGCTTTGGGAATAGTAACTCAACCCAAGTTGTTTCAGGACTCCAGAGTGTTTTTCCAACCAAGGCTATGGGACTAGTAACTCAACCCAAGTCGTTACAGGGCTACAGAGCGTTTGTCCAACCAAGTCTTCCAGGAACTAATAGCTCAACCCAAGCTAAGGAAACATGAGAACCAACCAGAAGACAAAGAAAATAAACCCACAACACCATGGCTATCTAGAAAATGGTAGGGCTAGGCAAATCCACTGTCAATCGAGGAAATCCTCCATGTCAGTGACAAATCATGACCAAGAAACCACATGCATGCTAGAATTAGTGAAAGAAACATACATGCAATTCGGTACCTACAAGCAAATCTGATGTAGATGTTGGTCCCAATGCCTTCTTGTGCTTTCCTTCTCTTCCTTTGCCTTCTTGCTCCAAGAATCCAAGTATGCCACACCCAACAAGAGTGCTCCAAGAAAACTCTAAGTCTCCAAGAGTATGAGAGAGAGAAAGAGTAGAAGAGAGCTCCACCAAAACCTTTCAAAAGCTTACCAATTGATCCTTAGAAGCCTTTTTATCAATTAGGCCTCTATTTTCTTCATTTTCCATTATTTTCATTCAATTTCCTCCACAGATGCAAATTGTGACCTTTCACCTTCCTTTTCTCCTAATTTTCTTTATTTCCATAAAAAAATGTGCCAAAAATGCCATTTTGCCTTTCCAAAGCCTTAGTCATTGCCTTTTCCAATTTCCTAAGCCATAATAAACTGAATCAACACCCACTAGGATGTTCCCCCCATCATTCAACTTGGAATACCTTTCCCATCATTTGTGGCATTATATATATTTTTACATGGAATTTTCACCAGGGCTGTTACAATGATGGACAAAGCATTCCTTGAATCTATGCAATATTGGATAACAAGCAAGCAGATCATCGAGCATCTATAATCAAGATGGATGGTAAGCTTTGTGATCAAGTTGTTTCTATTTTGATTGACCCTAGATCTAATTATAGTTATGTTAACCTTGATATGGTGTATAAGTGTTGTTTGAGAAAAGAAGTGCATGCATAGTCTTTGTTAGTGCATTTGGCTACATGTACTAAGAAAAGAGTTGATCATTGGGTAAGAGCCTATGAATTTGAGTTGAATGGTATGCCTACATCATTGCATCTAAATGTACTTCTACTGGGTTCATACAATATGCTTCTAGGTATGGTTTGCTTGTATCTTCCCGGGACTAAGGTGGATTATTATGAAAAGGCTACTGAGTGCTTGGATTGCAATGGAGAATAGAGAATCTTATAGGGTAAAAAGAAGACAACATCGATTAAAATGGTTACAGCTATGCAAGCAAAGCACAATTGCGGGAAAGGGTGTGTATTATTTGCAGTGCATGTTTCCAGTTATAAAGGTAAGGATGTTGAGGATGCATAAGTCTGGAAGAGGTATATGGTTTTACAGCAGTTTCAGGACGTGTTTCCAACAGATATTTTAGAGTTACCTCCTCACAGAGAAGTGGACTTTTCTATTAAGTTGATATAGGGGCAACACCGGCATCAAAGGCACCTTAAAAGATGACCACTCCAGATTTAGTGGAATTGAAGTTTCAGTTGAAGGAAATGCATGACAAGGGATACATAAGGCCAAGAGTATCGCCTTGGGGTGCACCAGTTTTGTTTGTAAAGGAGAAGGATCATACTCTCAGGTTGTGTATTAATTATAGGCAATTGAACAAGATAACGATTAAGAACAAGTATCCATTGTTGAGGATTGATGACTTGTTTGACCAGTTGAAGGGAGCAACAGTGTTCTCGAAGGTTGAATTGAGATCCAAATATCATTAGGTATGCATCAAAGAAGAGGACATCTAAAATACTACTTTTCGGATTAGGTATGGGCACTATGAGTTTGTTGTAGTTACTTTTGGTTTGACTAATGCTCTAGCTACTTTCATGTGTTTAATGAATAGTGTGTTATGTCCTTAGGTAGACAAGTTTATTATTGTATTCATTGATGATATATTAATATATTCTAAGGATGAGGAAGAGCATGTTGAACACTTAGCAGCAATATTGAGATTGCTAAGAGAGCATCAATTGTATGCCAAGCTTATTAAATGCAACTTCTTTCAGACATATGTACATTACATGGGACATGTTGTTTCCAATGAAGGCATAACAGTGGATCCAAAAAATATCATAGTTATCATGGAATGGGTAGCTCCTAGGAATGTGGATGGGGTCAGATCATTCATGGGGTTAGCAAGTTACTATAGGAGGTTCATCTAGAAATTTTCATAGATTTTCAGTTCTATTACATCTTTGCAAAGAAAAGGAAAGAAATTTGAATGGATAGAAGAATGTGCAGCTAGATTTGAGCAGTTGAAACAGTTGTTGAAAAATGCTCCAGTTCTAAAGATTGTTGATCTAGATAAAGAGTTTATGGTGTGTGCATATGCTTATAAGAGAGGACTTGGTGGAGTATTGATACAAGAAGGATAAGTGGTATGCTACAAATCAAGGAAACTAAGTGAGCACGAGCATAATTATGTGACACATGTTCTTGAATTGGCAGTGATCATTCACACATTAAATATGTGGAGGCGTTATCTTCTTGGCAGGAGGTTCATTGTGATGAGTGATCACAATGGATGAGGTACTTACTTAACCAACCTAACATGAATGTTAGGCAATTTACGTGGTTTGCCACACTCATTGAGTTTGATTTCGAGATCAGGTACATTAAGAGAAAAGAGAATAGGGTTGCAGATTCTCTTAGCAGAAGAGTACACGTAAATAACATAGCAACTATGAGTTCATATGGGACAAATTTACAGGATCAAATCTTACATGCAAGACAATAGGATGGCAGGTATAGGGATCTTAGGAATAGGTTACAACAGTAGGGTATAGGTGATCAGGATGTGAACTATTGTCTCACAGCAGATGGTTTGGTCATTTTTAGGGACAGGGTCTATGTGTCGGACAACAACAAGCTCAAGAAGCTTATCTTGAGGCAATTTCATATTGAGATATATTTAGGTCATCTAGGATATCAGAATACATTGATAGTGGTGAAGAAGTTCTACTATTGGTCGAATCTGAAGAAGGAAGTGGCAAAGTTTGTGGTTGGATGTTTGGATTGTCAACAAGTAAAAGCAGAGTGAAAACATCTAGGTGGTCTACTACAGTTGATTTTGATTCCAGAGTGGAAATGGGAGGTCATTTGTATGGATTTCATTACAGGTTTGTCAAAGACATCTAGACAACATTATTCTATTATGGTTGTGGTTGACAGGTTGAAAAAGTTAGCACACTTGATTCCAGTGAAGTCTACTTATTCAACTTGTGATGTAGCATAGGTCTTCATCAGGGAGATAGTGAGGTTGCATGGTGTTTCGAAGAAAATTGTGTCAAACAAAGATGCTAAATTCACTTCCAGGTTTTGGAAGGAGTTATTTGCAGGTTTGGGTACAGAGTTTCCCTTTAGTATATCTTATAATCCGTAGATAGATGGACAGATAGAGAGGGTCAATAGGATTATGGAGGACATGTTAAGAATTTATCTTATGCATCAACAATGAAAGTGGGAGGAGTATCTTCCACTAGTTGAGTTTGCTTACAACAATTGGTATGAGGAGTCACTGAGGATGAGTTTGATTGAGGCACTTTAATGGCAGAGTTGTAATACTCCTATCAGTTGGAGTGATCTGGTGAACATGGTACTTATAGGAACAAACATATTGGTAGACATGGAACAAGAAATGCAGGTTATCAAGCAAAATCTAAAAGAATCATAGGATAGGCAGAAGAGTTACGCAGATCATCATAGGGAATTTAAGGAATTTCAGATTGGGGAGCATGTGTATTTGTTCATCTAGCCCAAGAAGAGCTCCTTGAGGATTGGGTCATGTGCGAAGTTGACACCTCGGTATTGCGGGCCTTTCGATATCCTTGAGAGGATTAGGCTAGTGGCCTATAGACCTGCACTGCGTCCGACAATGAAAGTCCATGATGTTTTCCATGTTTCATTGATTAAGAGATATGTAAAATATATTGATCATGTTATTGATTGGTCTATATTTTAGGTGGAGCCAAAAGGAGACCTCCAACTAGAAAGTCAGTGAATATCACAATGAAATATGCTTATGCTCAAGAACCGAGCAATCGAGCAAGTTAACGTGCAGTGGAAGCACTTTGGGCCTGTTGAAGCTACATGGGAGATGGTTGATCAAATGCAGGCTATGTATCATTCGTTGTTTGTCGATGAAGGAAAACGTGTTTTGGCATATGTACAAATTTACATATGGTTGTTATTGTAAATACCACAACGAGTTGTGTTATAAAGCTCCAATAAGAGGTATGGGTGTCGTGTTGTTATGTTTGTGATGTTGGTTTTGCTTTTCAGCAGGTTGTTCATGTTGAAAATAGCAACAAGAAATTATAAAAATAGAATCCAGAATATTCCAATTTTAATTTGTCCTTGAATTAAATTCGAATTTAGTCTCACCAGCTGCTTGGAAATAATTAATTCATTCATTATGGATTAATTAGTTGGAGAGATTCAAGTGAGAAGTCTTTTGCAGTCATGCAACAGTTATCCCTTAATTAAGGAGATAAGATTGAGTTATATTTGAGTTGTGATTAGTTACCTCGGTTTGCTGAGTTAAGTCTAGTTAAATTAGTTCCAAATTGTTTGAGGAACTAATTGCGAGTTATCAGTCAGTTGATGCATGCATGAACTAAACCAGTGTACTCTAGATAACTGAAAATTCCCTCATCAGAAACTCATGCATGTCTGTTCTGAGAAAGACCTAGATGAGATTAAAGTCAAGGACAGGTTACTATTAGTTGCATGTGTTTTCCTATAAAGGAAACCAATACATGCATTCAAGGTAAGGTTCCTTGAGGATTGCGTAGTTCTAACAGGGTGTGAGATCAGTGTTCCACTTGGTTGAGAGTCTTCCATTTGGTAACAGGAGGATCACCCAGGAGAAATTGTGCAAGGAAATAGGAGCTTGGAGGGTAGAGGAGAAGGCTTGTGAGAAGCTTTGGTTGCCTGCGAGCATCCAGGAGGATTGTACTGAGAGTTGGCTAGCTGTGAGAGCTAAGGCTTTGTATAATTTTGATGTATTTCCACCTTGTATGATAATACAGATAGTGGGGTTTTTAGTTGAGGCTTTCCCCTAAGTATTTTCTTTGTTTCATGTGCATTGATTCTTCTTCTTCTGGTTATATATGTTCAGCTCGATCTTACTCAATATTTAAGCTTCCGAAAAATGATAATAGAAGTAGATTATAGTATTTTGCTTTGTTATATTGCATTATCGGGTTAATCTACAGCCAGGTTTTCTATATGGTCTCAGAGTGAGATTTGTAGAGAATTTGCAGAATTTCTACAGTTCATTGTAAACACTGCATCGAGCTAAGTTATAAAGCTCCATGGGCAGTATGTTTTGGTATTCAACGGTCTTGCTAGTTATAGGTGTCATAGAACACTGAGGATGGTGTTTTTAACAAGCCTGAGTTGGAATTTCATGTAATAAAGTTAATAAAGGAAAAATAAGACGAAGGTCATGGGACATGTATTCCAAGATGAATGTTGGGAAAAACATCCTAGTGGGTCTTCATTTGGTTTATTATGGCTAAGGAAATCTGCAAAGGCAATGACAAATGCTTTGAAAAGGCAAAGAGGCATTTATTGGCATTTAATTTATGAAAATAATGGAAAATAGGATAAAAGGAACGTGAAAGGTCACAAGTTGCATTCGAGGAGGAAATTGAAGGAAAATTGAGGAAAATTGAATAAAATAGAGGCCTCAATGAAAAAAATGCTTATGAGGATCAGTTCACAACCTTTTGAAGCTTTGGGTTGGAGCTCTCTCTTTATTCTCTCTCTCTCATACTCTTGCACACTTAGAGCATTCTTAGAGCACTCTAGCATTGGAGAAAGGAAGGCAAAGGAAGGACAAGGAAGTAAAGGGAAGCAAACATCAAGCAAGGTAGAGTTGGACCAAGCAGCTACTACAAGATTACTTTGCAAGTACTGAGTTGCACGTATGATTTCCTTAATAGTTTTGGCATGCATGTGTGTATTTGGTTCTCTTGTTGTCATTGGCATGAGTTTTTCTAGGTGTGACAGTGGTTTCAGCCTTTCCTTGCCATTTCCAGATAGCCATAGTGTGATAGGGTTTTTTTCATTTGGTTAAGCTGAATTGTCAGATGGTTTTGGAATTGGGTGAGGTGGTCTTAGGAAAATTCCCAAGGGCTTAGGAATCCCTTGATCGGTAATGGCAGGATGCACAGTAAAGCTTGAGGGTGGAGATGGTAAAATTCCTCAAGGTAATGGTAAAGAAATATGGAGGCATCCATGCTTGTTTAGGGCCTAGTGATCCCTTGATTGGTACTAGTGGGATTGTGGTAAACCCTGGTAGTGTATGTTTCTTGTTTTTGCCTAGGAATCCCTTGACCGGTAATGGCGAGATATGCAGTAAAGCTTGGTTATATAGATGAGGGTTTCGAGCCTAGAAATCCCTTGACTGGTAATGGTGGGATATGAAGTAAATCCTGAGGAAGCACTGGTTGTTTTGTTGTGACTCCCACATTCATGCTTGGAATATGGAACGGGGGTGATTGACTTAAATAAAGATTTGGCTAAGCCCAATCTATAGTCGGGTGATACGTGGAAGTGCCTCACTTGGATGAATTTGCATATGTTAATAAGGGTTATTTCCTCTTGTACTTTCATGAATATTTATAATTGTAATTATGTGGATTTGATGGTTGTTCTATTATTGTTACTACTCTGGTTATATGTTGGCTATAAGCATGGCTTTATGACAGACTTTAGCTATGTCTCTCGGCATGCTTTGATTAGTAAATGAATGGTTAATGAATGTATGACCTAATAGATGATAATGCATTGATTGAGAGAAGGCATCAGAACTACCTGACGATTCTCAAATAAGTATGAGATCCATATGTTTTGTTATGTAATTATGACCTATATATTACATGTTCATGATGTGTTTAACGAAATTTTGGTCATGGTTAGGATGGGTTAGGTTAAGTCCTTGATCAATTTTTGAATTAAAGGCTTTGTCCTTATGTCATTTATCATTTTTTAGAGTTTCATCAAATTCTGGGCAAAGGTTTGGATCCTAGCCCTGAAAAATTAGCTCAAATCTCAGGGTTGTTGGCACAGAATTGAGTAATTTAGTCTATAGTCACTAGGAAGCAGGCTCATGGGAGCGATTGGAGGGTTACAATCACTGGCTTGCCTTGTCATGGGAGTGAATGGGAGTCCAGATCATTAAAAAGTCAAGTTAACTCAAGGGTTGGGCACCTGAAGTGGTTGGTTAGCTCCTAGGGGTTTTGTAGTCCCTAAGGGTGGTCAGTAAAGTTTTGGTTGGATGATTCCTTAACTATACCTAGGAGGTTGAGTCATATCAAAGTAACTCTTTGTCACATATTTACCGTGGTGGACCAGTAAGATTGGGTAAGTGTGGGAGGAGGGTGTTACAACTATGATGAACAAGCTCTATGGAAAATCAAGCATCAAAAACTTTCAATAAACTTGGGTTCCCTTGATGCATGCATGTGCCACAAAAGGGACAATCTTCAATTGGTAAAATATACTTGCATCATCTCTCAAATAAAATTCCTATGTAGCAAAGTGTATGATATAAGTAGAACAGTTAGAGTTTTACATGGCTTTTTACTTTTTAGATGCAGTATGTGCAAAGTGTGACTTTGAAGGCCTGGGCCTAAAGTGGACTCCTAAAGAAGAATCACTTGTGCATATCTATTATAATATCTTATGGAACACAGGGTAGAGAGGTATGTACAAGAAGATCGCAAAGTATTTTATATCTCCTATTTATAGTGTACTTTTTGGTGAAGAACCTCCTTGTGTGTTTGAAAGAGATAGGGCTTCTCTTCATGACATCACAAAGTGGTTTTCTAATTTTCATACCACTTAGATAAGGGTTTTTGGTGCTTACAAGTCTCTTCATGTTCTTCCTTAATTTGTTACAAATAAAATAGTATTGCAAGAGGTGGTTTAAAAACTCACCATTGGGTTGTCCAATACTTTGGTGAAATGGAAGAAGGGGTCATGACCTATCTTTCCATTATAAATCAGAGCCTACACTATTAAAAGCTTAAGGAGGCAAAGGCAAAAGTTGAATACCTACAACGCTTCCATTTTGTTGAGTTTTCCATAGATATGACGCAAGGGGTATTGTCATGGCACACTACAAGGCAATTGGATTTGGTTGGGCATATGCTTCATTCACCGATAAAGAGGAGGAAAAATTGAAAACCTTTTATAACACTTCCAAAGCGCTAAAATCAACCTTGCAGGTGGAAGAAGTGGAATAGTCTAAAAACGAAACCCAAGAAAACATGAGCTTGGAAGCAATGACAACTGTTCTTAAAAGAAAACAAGAGCAAGAATTCAGTAAGGTGAAGCAAAAGAAATATAAAGAAGGTAAACAAGAAGCCCAAAGGAAACAATAAGAGGAAGAGGCCCAATAGAAGCAATAAGAAGAAGAAGCTTAACAAAAACAGAAAGAGGAAGATTTGAGAAAGAAGCAAGAAGAAGAAGAAAATGTGAAAAGGCAGGAAGAAGAGAGGGAAATAAATGAATCAATAAAGAGAAATAACGTAGGAGCAACGAAAAAGAGGAAAGAGTACAGAATGTAAAAAAATGGAGAAGAGGAAGAGCTAATAAAAAAAGTTGAAGAAGGATAAAAAATAAAAAAAGAAGAAGAAAGGAAGGGAAAGGAGGAGGAGGAAACCAAGCAGAAGGAAGAGGCCTTTGGCTAAGCAACTTGAACAAGATCCACTTGTTGGGGAACAGAAAGAAAAATCAATAGAAGATAATTGGTCAAAGGGCTCAGAAGTGCAGTTGGATCTACCCACTTTGAATGTCCTGCCAACTACTCCTATCACTAGTGAACATTTCCCTTTGCGGGAATTAGTTATCATGAAGGAAGAAAAGGAAGAGGTTTTGGATATCTCTAGGCTTACCTTTTACCAATTCCAATGCAATATCATATAGGAAAGACATAGATGCTTAGCAAGGAATCCAGTAAATCCTATATTGGGCATCACAAAAAGAGAGATAATCATGGATACTACAATGAACCCTAGAGTGATAAATTCCATCAGGACCGCTTTTGCAGTTGTTAGGTATATAAATACAGACCAATTAACCAAAGAAAACGAAGACAAAAGAAAATTTGGCTAGCTATGAGAATAAGGTTTTACATTTGTAGGATGAGAACCAAACTTTGTTGATCTTGCATTCCTGAGGTGAAGACTTGCAGGCATTCTTTCTTGAAGAAGTAAAGTTGTTAGAAGATGTAATGGATCTTGTTTATAATGAGATGTTGACCCTACAACAAGTTATGTCTCCATGCCCTGCCATGCAAAGTGAGGTAAAAGACAGAGGAATAACGATCAAACTAGCTTTCTCAATAATAGATATTATGTATGAGTGGACCATTAAGTATCCTAATGCACCGGAAGAGCTCCCAAGGAAGGGTTGGATAACGGCAGAGAAGGATAAAGTTGATATTACGATCAAGATGTAGTCACATTATAAGTTAAGCAAATATTTGGACAAAGTGATGGCTTCTTATAAGATCTTGCATAATGGATTGGAATCTCTTGTTATGGTGCACAAAATACCTTCCATTGGTGCACTAGGGAAATTAGATCAAGAGAAGAGGTCGAGAAAGAGATCCAAGCAATTTTGGACCCAATTAAGCAAGATGTTATAGCATATAATTTGTAAGCTACAAAAGAAGTAATAGTACAATGTGCAGTTGAACCTGCAAAGCTACATACAAAGGTCACCATGCTATCGAGTCAAATACAAGCTAAGAATCCAATCTTACTACCAGATGCATTAGAATGCCTTACTAGACATGGGGATGAGCTATAACCTAAGATCCTAACCATTATAGGTGAATACAAACTTTGGCAAGCATATTTGGTTTGAGATCTTCAAGCATATGTTCTAGAACTTTCCATCACTAGGATGGTTGGTTGAGAATGTTTTGTTTCTTTAATATTGGTGTAATTTTTATTTTGTTAATAGCGAATTAGGATTTAGAGTAGAGAGTCACGTGGAATGTGAAAGGTCATGTGGAAGTTGAAGAGTCATGAAGGAGGTGAAAAGTCATAGTAGGTGAAAGGTCACTCTACTTTATATAAATAAACCCTCATGACTAGATGTAAAGGATCTTTAGTTTTGGACTTGACCTGTGAATATTATTTGAGAGCTAATAGATATTTTGAGGATTTAAGTGGTGGATTTTCATCTCCACTAATGGATTTCATGGGTGTTCCATGTGATTTTTTTATGAATATTTCAACTTAATGTTTGAAGCTCTTTGAGCCCAAGTATGCAATTTCTTACATGTGTTGTTAAAAATTGTGAGACTATTCTAGGAGTGATTTGATGTATATTTTTTTTCCTTCATTGTGTTTACATTAGCAAGCTCCATTGTTGCTTTAGGTACATATCATTTATGGAGTTTTATGCTTTTAATGCTTTAATGTTTGTTGTCGATTAAGAACTAATTCATGGCTGATAAACAAATCTCTCTTTTTATACATAAATTGGATTTTTGCTAACATTACTTCTTTATGATTCATGTCTTGTTAGTTAGTTGTTGTTATGTTCACTAAATCTCATATGATAAGTTTCCATATAGCTGCTTAACTTGTGTCTGATAAAAGTTTGATTTGTTCTCTAACACTTGTCGTTCATCTTGTCCAAAGCAAATCTTTAAATAACATGGTAGTAGATGGGACCACATACTAGATGGAACTCCGATACCAAACGATGTAGAGTCTAGTTGGGATTCTGCACCGGGGAGATCCCCTAACTGTTGGTGGTAAAATTTGTCCCATCAACAATGTGATATGACCAAATGTTAGGACCATGGTACAAATATTTGTTCCCAAGGATTCATAATATAAGTACAATTTTTAACGAAGATACTTTGAACAATCAGTTTCCCATATACTAATCACTGACTAGCTCCAAGGCTAAGCCATCAAGCCCTCATGACCATGTGTTTTGACCATGGCTTAACTTACCACTCCATTAAATCCAAAGTTTGAGTACACTGGATACACAGATACCTGGACTATTTTTATAACCCTTTAGCTTCAAGTGTTGAACCATTGAGCACCCATGATCGCGCGTTGTGACCTTGGTCTTCTACTTGGAACCTTAACTGACTAGAACCTTAACCATCCATACCGGATACTGGAAACTCAGTGTGGTAATAATCTAAGGGTTGTAATACTTTACATGCTACCCCTCAATGCCTTGTGGCCAAGGGTTATGACCATGAGATAAGACCAATTACTTACCATGAGGTTTCACTATACTAGAGCTATGTTGAGGGTTTGTAGCCCTTGGGTGCTAAAACTTAGCACCTTTTGACCAAGTTCCTACATACTAGGAACCCCACTCATGCTTTTTATGCATCTCGGTGCCTCAATATTCCAATACCCCAGTAGGGGACCCATCTTGCAATGTCATTTTCCAAGTCACTTGCCATGTCATTTGTTGTAATTAATCAATGTTCACCACGTGTTTTAGTGTTGACATGTACCTACCATGTTTCACTTTCCAATTGTTTAGTTGGCACCCAAATCGACCATAAATGAGTGCCATGTGTCCTTTTCACAATCTTCCACATGTAAGATAAACCACCACCTAGCATCACTTGGTGTGCAACATCACACAAGATACCAACCTTTTCCTTTTTGACATTTATATTATACACTTGGTTCCCAATACCTCGATGCGCTGGTATGGGGGCCCACCGCTGATATGTCATCTACCACATATCATCCATGTGGTTCCATGTGATATGCCACATCACCTTAGTGCCACGTGTCATGATTTGTTGCCACTACATGTCATCCACAAATTGTCCATTGAGGCAACAAAAAGGCCAAAATTGAGTGCCATGTGTCACCTTCTCGAGTCACCACAACAACAAACATGTCAATTGTCATCCACATCACTGCCACCTATATATTGAATGGGCCTCACTTTCACACCTTCTAGTCAAGACAAAAGTCTAGTATCATTCCATCCATTATCAATATAATTAAGCTCTGTTAAACCGAACCAATATGCTTTGGTTTAAAGCACTCAACAAGCACCTGATACCTGATACCCTAAAGACTAAGTATGAAGGGCCATTAGGTGATGATCATTGATTTCCCATCAACTGTTGTTGGTGATGTAAGGAACACTAGTATCTCTTCATCATGTATAGGTACGCTTTGGTGCACTAAACCTGTCTGGTACCTGCTAATCATGGTTTAATTAATATAATAAACGTGTAATAGCATATTAGTGGGCAAGATTAATAAAGTGGTGTTTTGAGGGAAAAATCGTTTGATTAGTTATAAAAAAAATTCACCTGTGTTTATATATATTTCACCACTCTAGCATTTTCAATGCTTAAGCACTCATTTGGTACCAGCTATCCAATATGACTTGCTCATGCCATACCATTTTGTGTAGGTGTGTTGAACAAACACCAAATTTCATTCCATTGACCTACTCGTGCCTTTGTTGCTTGATCTTTGGCAAACATCCACCTAAGCTTCCTTGTGCATGCACTCCCTTAGACATCAATGGCATTGGAGAGTAACACAATACTTCCTTTAATAATTAATTACAACAAATTTCTAACAAGGACATGCACAACACTTCTTTGACATCAATGACAACACATTTACAACAAGTGATCCAATCCAGATAAATTCATATGATCTATTTTGAGTTTTAAGTTGAAATTATGTAATATCATTCATTTTTTAATACAATGGATAATTATTTTGCTTACATGTTTATGTTCATCTTATACAAAGATGATATGCATGTGATTGTAATTGATCTAAATGTGTTGTGAGTATTTTTAGTTTAAGTGAATGTGATTAAAGAATACTCAAAGGAATACAACCCATTCTAAGCCTTTAACATTGTACCTCAATAATATGGCAACTACCATACCTACCTTGGGTGAAACCTCCTTCCTCCTAGAATGTTGAGTGTCGCAATGCATTAAACTACATTAGGCTTGTGTCCATGATCTGTTGCAGATCCATCTATCATAGAGCCAACCTTTTTAAATGCATAATTGTGCCTATGTGAAATTTTTGCATCAAATATTGAATATTTCTACAAATTCCTATATTGTCCACTTCCAAAACAACTCCACTTCAAAATCTTCATAAATGAGAAACTTCAAAAATCACTTCTACAAAAACCACCACAAAATTCTATTTAATAAGAGTGGCAATACACTAGTTGTTTTACTTCATTTAGCTAAGCTATGCATTGAACTCGCCTATAATAGCTATAATTGGATTAAATTCTCTAGTGTCTACCTCCTTGGTTGCCTCTAAATCTAAATTGAGATATGATGAGTATCTTGGTTTCATTTGCACCTAGGAGTGATATGAGTCCTTACCTAATATATGTTCAACTTGCCTAAATTGGCCTTATCTACATTCTAACTAAGGTAGGATATATATTTTAGCTCCAATAAGGTCGTAAGCGATAGGTTTGCCTTATTTTTAAGTGAACATGTAACACAAATAACTTTGTCCCTAATACCTCAAAGAAGGTTACCCTTACCTAAGCTTTAAGTTAGACCTTTGTGGTTGTTACCTATAACATAATGAATGAATATACATTAGCAAAAAGGTTTTCCAAACCCTTTATAGAGCTTAAGACCATAGCCTTACCAACTTATTGTAAGATTTAATTATCCAACAATGCAAAACATGAAATCTAGTTTCTCTTTGAATAAAAGTTGATCTACAAAAGTCTCATTATGAGTTTTATCTAGAATATGTCACCCTTAAAATCTAGGGTTGATTTGAGTTAGCAAGTGAGAGATATTTAAAAACAATTTTTCTTTTACTTGATTGTTTTTTATAACAATTTATATTTTCCTTAGTCAACCTATCTTACTCTAGTATATTCAGTTGACTTTATTGACTCCACCCTATTATGTTAATTTTATTTCATTATGCAGCTTCTACTAACTTTGTTTGACTTCTTTAAATTATGTTGACTCTTTCTTTTAAATCGTATTTCTATTACACCTAGTTACTCTAGCAAACTCCATTGACCTACTGCAACTCCACCTAACCCACTGTATTAGCCTCACTCATTAGACTCTATTTAGTTAGTTTGGCTCTCTTAAACTTACTCTAATATGCTTCACTCTATCAAACTCTTTTTTATACCTTACATGTTCCACATTCTCCAGGTCCAATAGCTTTTGTTTAGCCAACATCGACAATAGCATCCAAGTAAGTATTTGATCTAGTAGCAGGCACAACCCATGATAGGGGAAATCTACTTCCCTTATATTATCTTGCAAAGTATTCCCATGATAAATGTTAACTAGCTCCATTTACCTACTCAATCTCCTTCTTAGACATCTTATTTTATCAATCTATGTAATATGTCTACTTTGTTGATCTCCTCACTTTAATAAAGTCCACCCAATACTTTGTGTAGCTTTTTTGTCATACTTCACCTTGTCAAACTCTTTATGATACTTTGTTAAATCATTATGGTTTCATCTCAACATATTTAAATGTTTCTTGACATCATGTATTCCATTTTCTCTAGCTATTCCATTTTGACTTTAGTAGTCAAAACTCAACGTTTTTAAAGTTATTTTGTTTATTCATTGGTAGATTCAAACACTTATTTACAACCAATCAACCTCCTTCACTTAGAGAATGTCTAATGCACATATAGCAATTGTTTCACTATCAAAACCTTGTAATTTTTCACTACAATTCGCCCCAAAGGCTTTAATATTGAAATTTATGTCTTGATGCCACAATAAGTTGTATCCAATTGTTGTCTCGTAACGAGGTATTTAAATTTGATCAAACTATCAATAAAAATTGTTTAACCACCTAGTGCTTTCATTCTAAATAGATCTCTACAAGTTCATATTTTAGACTTATCATGCAACCCAAAGAACTATATCCAATTTGTGAAATGGAAACACAATTCATAAAGGCATTCATTGGATACTTATCTCCATAGTAATCTTCAGACATGGAATGACTATATAGAATCACTCTACCACATAGCTCTTGGCATTCACTAGGGACTCCATCCCCAAGTTGGGTTATGATTAGATGATGAGGGTATGGTACATAATAATAAGGGCCTTTTCATTGGATTTTTTTTTTGTTAACACACTCTAGACATTGTTACATGATTGTGTTAACAACAACGATTGACATGAATACCAACATCAAGCCTCCTATTAAGTAGATTTAGGTAGTAAATTGGCTCTTAGAGATCATGACTTGGGAGAGACTAATAATAGATAAACACCTATTCAAAGTTCTCATGCTCATAACTATTGATTCCATCCTTGTTCAACCAACACCCATACAACCCATAGATGACCAAATAACCATGGCATATAATAACCATTGAGAAAACAGTTGAAGGAGAAGTTACGAGGAAGAAAACTTTGAAAGACCAATTATGGAATGTGTGTTGTCAACATTTCTCTAAATAAATGTGGTCTAATCACATTAAAAATCTTGAGGAAAAATTCATTAATTGATAAGTTGCATGTGATGGTTTCCTTTTTTACCCCTCATAATTATCATTACGTATCATACCCCTTCTTTTCGCCTTAATAACCATTGCATAAATGCATCTTTATATCAATATATGTTAATAAATTTACATCACATTGACACAATTACTCCTATATTTAAACTCAGAAAAATTCTCAAACATTTTGAATGAGCGTCTTTAAGAGGTCAACTAAAACATGTTAGTAAATAAGCATTCTCAAACAATTTGAATGGCCATCTTTAAGAGGTCAACTAAAACATGTTGGTACATGAGCATTGAATATAATCAATGTCCCAATAACTAACTAAAACATGTTGGTACATAAGTATCGAATATAATCAATCTCCCAATATTTTAATAAAAGGCAAAAGTTCATATTAAAATATGTAAAAAAAAACTTATTCACTAATAAAAATTAATATATAATTATTATTATTATTGACTCAATTAAATTTGATGTATTAGATATGTATTAATATTTATTATTAATTTTATTATATTAAAAACTATGTACCACTCAATGAGAACTCATGAGGAGTGACCCAATTGGATATGATTATTAAATATGTCTTCATTAGAATTGGACCATTATTCAAATGATAGCATAGATTTACCTACCAAAACTTGTCCAATTGCATTGCATTCCTTTGTATAGTTGTCATGTGGCCCACTCTTTCATGTGCATCCATCATTAGTCTTTTATGTTAGACAACTATTAAGTGTTAAGTTATAACTTTATTAAGTGTTAAGTTATAACTTTATATTGTTTTATATGGAAAAATTCTATTTGGAGATTTTTTCCAATAAATTTTTCTGAGGATTAAGCTTAAAAGAAATACGTTGTTTACTAAAACACTTTCATGTTGAAAAGGAATATATGTTAATATTTAAGCATAAAACGAGAATCACCCACATTACACACTTTATCCCTGACACGATTGTTGGCTTATGACATGTACCGTGCCTTTTATATCAAATTTTAGTGATATAATTCGTTGACCGATAGACATTATTCTTTGAAGGACGATTCTGCAAAATTATTCCACGCAAACGTGGATGTGATATTAAAACAAATAAATTATTTAAGAATATGATTTTGGATGCAATATTAAAATTAATAATAATAAATAAATAATTTTGTAAAGAATATGATTGGGAATGCGATTGCGTAAACAATTTAGTTCATCCCCGTTAAAATAAGGAGTATCTTTTTTGTATAAGTCAAAGTTCTTTGACTTTGCACTAGTTCAGCTTCATGTTATAAATGTTTATAAAAAATTAAATTTTTTGAAATCAACATAGATCTATCTTAACCTTGGAACCATCACATATCAAGAGGGATCAAATTTATTAAGGGACAAACTTTTCCTCGAGTTTTTAAGTCTAAAGAATGTTCATCTTAAAGGACTTAATCCATGTGTGTGTGTGTGTGCGCTCGCGTGCACGTTACATGGCAACTCCATATTGAACATGAAAAGTATTAAACATCTCCCTCATATGAAAAGAAACCTTTATATTCAAAACATTTGAATATACATGTTGTTGGCCAAGATAAATTTAATCATATATTATTGCCACCATTTCTATGAAAAGAAAGCAAAATTACATGTGATGAGATTGTAGGACTTTGATACATCAAGATCTACACATTAAAACTTTTATGGTCCATTTTACAAACATTCCTTATATTCATAAAGGAAACCATTCTTCAATAATAAAACATGATAGAAAGCTTCAACATAAGTATTCATTGTAGAGTTGTCTAATGAAAGAAAAACAAAGCTAGAAAAAAATTCCCATGGAGTCCCACTCCAACCCCTCATCAAATTAAGTAATGGACATGGTGCTCACTTAGAGTTCTAGAGCCTCTTTGGAGACGGTCTCAGCTGATGTATTCAGTTCCCTATGGACATGTGTAAAAGAAGTCCACTAGGGTTTTTGAACCAAACTTATCAGGAACGCAACAAAATACACATATACACATAGATGCAGTAGAAATAAAACTTCATTTCATTAATATCAAAGAACTAAAATATGCTTACATAGAGGGATTGAAATAAACTAGCTCGGGCGATGGTAGCTTATATCTGAGAAGAGATGTGGTGGCTACATGCCTCTGAACTGTGTTACAATGAGGTTCGAAAGCCTATTTATTATTGAGAAACAATGGAAAACCCTAAACATCCAAAAACCTAACCCTAGGAGATGAACTGCCAAAACTATGTGCCCCCTTTGGGAAAATTAGTACATCAACTTCCCAGGGTCATAATTTTGGCATATGATCTCCATTTGATGTGCACAATACCTTGTTAGAAATATCTATCCGAGGACTACAAATTTTGATTGAAAACATGAGTTAAACACTCATGTTTGCCAATTTTTCAAAAAAACATCGTTTAGGGCCTCAAAACGGCTCTGAAAGTTCACGACCCGAAAAACTGCCAAAAATAGTAAATTGTGCTACAATTAAGGAAACTGAAAAAACTGAAATAAATAATGGTGGGGGTCCAAGTGGAAAAGGTGGGTGGACACCAATATCCACTTGGATCAGTCCTCCCCCCTTAGGAAGTAATGGTCCCCATTGCGTTGAGTGCCTCCATGAGATGGGGAAACTTCTGCTGAACTTAGTCCCTTGTGAGCCACTTGCCTTGGTGCAGGAGTTGGCCAGCTTTGACGACTCGGTATAGTTGGATTTGTTATTGGTGATTATTCTTGATCTGTGTGTCCATGATCCAATCAGTTATGGCCTATTCCATGCAGTCAGGGTTTAACTCGGTTGGTGTGAGTTGTTCTGCAATGTCTGATATGGTCGAAATTATGGTCAAAGGTGGTCCACATTGAACATTGGGTGCAGGCCAAGTAATGGTGGAATGTTGAGCTTGAAAGCATTGTCCCCTATAGCCTTAGTGATGGTGTAAGGTCCATATTGGAGTAGGCGAAGCTTGCGGTGGGGTTCAGCGAGGCACTCCTTCTGCAAATGTAATCAAACTTTGTCGCCCTCCTGAAACTTGTGTGGCACCCGATGTTGATCATGACGTTGCTTGTACTTCACATTGGCTCTGTCCAATATGTCGTGGACCTATTGGCGAATGTACTCAATGCGCTCAATGAAGTTGTTAGCTCTCTCAACTTCAGACTGGACGTGAGTTGAATCTGTCGAAGTAGTTGCAAATGGTATAGCCACATTAATGGGACATAATGGCTAAAATGCCAATCCCACCTGAAAAGGGATGTGGCCAGTTGAGTTATATGGAGCTTTGTTGTAGATGTGATGGACATAGGGGGTGATTTCATCCCATGTGCGTGGATTCTTCGAGTTGTACATGTGTAGAATGTGTATGATCATCATGTTGGCGAGCTCTATTTGTCCAATAGTTTGGCAGTGGAAAGTCATGGACTTAGTGAGCTTGGTATCTAGCATCAACCAGAGTCGTAACCGAAATGTACTTAGGAACCTATTGTCCCGATCTGAGATAATGGAATGTGGGATCCCAAAGTGTACCCACACTCATTCAAAGAAGAGCTTAGCAATGGCTTCTGTTGTGATACTCTTCTTGCAGGCTGCCAGAATGGCCAACTTAGAGAATATGTCAACGACCACGAAAACACAGTGATTTCCATGCTTAGTAGAAGGAAGGCCCGACATATAATCCATGGAGATGGATTCTCAAGGTTGACTAAGAGTAGTGAAGCGAACAAAGTTCCTTCTACAATTTAATTACTCCAAAAGACTTGGAATATCAAGATATCCATAAGGATACAAATATTATATAAAATATGATTAAGAATGATAATGATTTACAATGAGAACGAAGGCTTGCTTTTATATCAGGCAAGTGTCTCTTCATGAAGAGTCATGTCTTATTAGACATGCCTCTTCACCCTAATTACTAGCTTAACTAATTATTATTTATGATTTATTATCATTTACATTATATTTATATTATTTATATATTATTTATATATATTTTATTCGTTACATTGCCTCCTTCCTCAAAGATCTTTGTCCTCAAAGTTTGTCGATGAAAAAAGGCTTGATCTCTTTTTCGGCTTCGAATGTCTTTCTCTATCGGAATAATCATCCTCGTCAATACAAGTTGATATGATCTTCTTAGTGACAAACAAAATTGTCGCACTGAGAAGGGATCAGACCATCCGAGATTAATCTTCTGTATAGTATTTTGATCAATGGAATTTTGTAACGATTTGTTAGCATAAGACTGGATTGAGATTACATCACTATTATCCGGAACATCATTTTGTTGTTTCAGTTCTGACTAGTTCAAATATGTAGTATGGTTGATTCGCCTGTTCTCATGGTTCGGATGCCGATATAGAACTTTTTTGGTTTGATTTCTCCTTACTGGGCATGTGCCAATTTTTATATTTTCTTCTGGCAAAGATGTTGTTGAGATGATTATGGAACATTCACTTGGGATGTTCATTGTCTGAACTGCAACATCTACGTGTGTTGTTTCTTCAACTGACTTGTCTTCTTGAGTTGTCATATTCACTGGATCAGTATTTGTTGTTTTGTCATCAACTTGAATTCCTACATTTGATACTTCTTTCTCGATAAATTGTTGTACCTTGTTTTCTAATGACTTCTTATCCTTCTTAAGTTTCTTAATTTGCGTCAATAATTTTTCACTATGGTTTTTAAGTCGAGAAACTTCTTCATTTTTGTCAATAGTGATTTTGTCAATTTCATTTTGCATATTCTATAATACTTTTTTACCTTCTTGATAAATTACTTTGGAAATATCCGATATATCTTCTGGAGTTACTGAATTAGGTTTCAGTGTAACATCTTGGAGTGTTATTTTCTTCTTCTTGTAAGAAAATGTTAAAAACTTTTTCTTAGTATTTAGAATAAAGGAACCTAGAGTTTTCATCCATGGTGATCCCAAAACAATGTCATTATCGTTAAAACATAAGGTTTTCACGGTGAGTTGTGAGGTAAAAGTATAATCTTCAATATTTACGTGTAGATTGCTTATATCGTATTGTTTGCCAAAAATATTTGTTTCAACTATATTTGATTCAGGAATCACCAATTGATTAGCACATTTAGGACTAACATAATTACTTTTTTCAGTAGGACTGATAGAGATTATGATGTCTCTTCCTGCGAGTGATCTTTTGATTTTAAATAGTGTGTAAACACATGTACTATGGGTCTTAGGAAACCTTTCATTACTAGTCTCCATTTTTTCCTTGATGTTTTTATGTAAACAATATGTCAACTGGAGCTATTTTTATTATAAAATATCACTTATTTCTTCTACATATATTTTTCAAATATTCTCCTTTAATGTGGATTGTTAAAACTTGAATACCCTTTTATTAAAAAAATACTCCTTCATTTTGTTGCCCTCTATATATGTATGTATTTCTTTATATTAAGACCCCCTTTCAAAATAACTTTATTATCTTATAATAATAATAGTTTTACTTATTTTTTTTAATAATAAATTGGTCCCCTTTTTTTTTATATACGTAATTACTTCCTTGATAAATTTTTAATGTCACCCCACTTAATAAATATAAAAGTCACGTCTTTTCATATGACACGGTCACGATGTTAAAATACCATGGGCTATTCCCATGGGTTGTTTTTAAAACCTCCGTTAAAATGTTCTCCACATAAAAAGTAAAACGTATTCCTTTTGTTTTTTTTTTTTAATACCATGGGCAATTACCATGGGTTGTTTTTAAAACCACAGGTTTCTCCACGTAAAAAGTTTTAAATATACTTAGTATGAGATTTTGTATCCGTTTTGTTTTTTATTTTACCTTTTTTTTCTTCTTGTTTTTTTAATTTATACTTATAATATATATATAATATATATTATAATAAATTATATATTATATATATATATATATGCCAAAAGCTAGAAAACAGAAAGGAGAAACTCCCAAATTCTGACAAAATGCTCATTGTACGACAACAGGTTGAACGATTTCGATACCAAGACCTGGATCGGAGAACGAGCCCTATGCACCAAATTAAGCAACTAGAGGACTAACTCTCTAATACAAATGAAGTGAAAATTCTAATGCGCGAAATAAGATATATATATATAATATATATATAATATATATATTAATATATATATATATAATATAATATAGATATAAATAATTAATAAATATATATAAATGATTAATTGACAGAAGATGATTGTTTACATTGGGGTTTCCTGGCTTATATATCGCCATGGGCACCCTTTGGGGAAAGGGCATGATCTTATGATTGTGCCCTTTCGTCTAATTTAACCTAAAATTAAATACCAACTAATTTTTTACATAACAAGTAAGCAAAGGAGTATATAGGCCTTTCTTCTTGATGGTTGGTTTGGAAATGACGTAGGCAGTGCGGAACTTAATGTACTTCCCAACATCTTGTCGAAGGTTTGGCCAATAAAAATAATTATGCAACACTGCCACTATTTTCTCTACCCCAAAATGTCCAGTGAACCAACTATAATGCACCTCCCAAATCATCTTGGCACACTCGATTGAAGGGACACAAAGGTGTCCCATGTGGCATAATAGTGCATCATGTAGTGAAAAATTTGGAACTTGCTTGCCTTCTAGGAGCATCTGGTATGTGTTACTGAATTCTGGATCACGCTTATAAAGATGCGGCCATCCCGTAGTCTCGTGCCCATAAGAGTCGAGCACAGTGGTCAGCGCCATGGGCGGCGGTTGGCTGAGGCAGTCTACAACATTGTTGGTGCTGCCCTTCTTCTACTTAATGTTCAAATGGAACTGTTGCAGGTATGTGGACCATTTCTGATGGTGATTATTCTGCAACTTCCCTTGTATCTGTGTGAACTACAGGGGTTAATGGTCTATGTGGATGACTGTTTCCTTCCCCATAATGTAATGTTTCCATTGTCGGCAGGCTTTCACAATGGAATACATCTCTTTGTCATAGGTGGGATACTTTTGGACTGTGTCTGAAAGTGTCTCACTATGATATGCCATTGGATGCCCTTGCTAAGTAAGAACTACACCAATAACATAGTTGGAGGCATATGTCTTGATCTCAAAAGGTTGTTGCAGGTTTGGTAATGTGAGCACTGGTGCAAAGCAGAGGCAATGCTTCAACACGGTAAATGCCTACTGTTGTGATTCAGACCAAAAGAACTTTGCTTTTGCTCCTCCCTTAGTAACTTGACTCAAGGACCAAATGATATTAGAGAACCCCAACATGAACTTGCAGTAGAAGTTGGCAAGGCTCAGAACGTTGCGAAGCTTTGTTAGAGTTGTTGGGGTTGGCTAATCCTGAATGACTTGTATCTTAGTTTGATCCACATGCACACCCCTCTAATCAATGATGTTCCCAGATATTGAACCTATGTCACAACAATAGTGCATTTCTCCAAATTGGTACACAACTGGTGTTGTCGCAGGGTTTGGAGTACTTGTATGGTGGAGATGCTCTTCTAAACTATGTATGAAGATCAAAATGTCATCCAAATACACCACCATGAATGAGTTGGTGAAGGGTCACAAGATGTCATCCATCAGCCTCATGAAGGTTGCAGGGACATTTGTCAACTCGAAAGGCATGACCAGTCACTCGAAAAGGCCCTCCTTGGATTTGAAGGCTATCTTTCACACATCAGAGGGTTCAATCGGTACCTGGCGATAACCGGACTTCAAGTCAATCTTGCTAAAATATTTGGCCCTCTTATGCTGGTCCAGAAGGTCATGAATCTATGGGATTGGATACCTGTTTCGGACAGTTATCTTGTTCAATGCCCAATAGTCAATACAGAGTCTTCAGGTCCCATCCTTCTTTTGTACCAACACAATCGGGATCCCAAATGGTGATGAACTTGGCCTGATGTACCCTTTCTACAACAGCTCCTAAATTTTCCTCTTGATTTCATCGTTCTCTGGAACAAAAAGTCGATAGATCGGTCCATTGGGTAATGATGCACCCAAAGTTAGATCGATGTAGGCTTGACCTGACAGTGTAGAGGTACCCCTATGGGTGAGGTGAATATGTCCCTGTAATCCTCCACAACCTTGTCCATATGTTGTTGTTGTGCGGAGGAGCCCTATCTAGAGTACGTGGCCACAATCTTCTTCTTGCCTTGTGGGTGAATCATAAGGAAAACAAATTTCCCAGTTTGGGAAATGATCTTACTGCATTTCTTCGTAGTGACCAAAGAAATGGCAGTAGGCAGTGCTACCTCTAGTATCATGTACAACTTATCACCCAAAGTACTAATAATAGTGCAAGGCCTAGACTCATACACAACATGTTGCTTCCATAAGTATGACTGACCTAATAATACATCACAAATTTCAAGAGGAGAAACATCACACAATACCTCATACGTGAAGGGCTTGATGGTGTAGGGAAGGCGACATTGTTGGCTGACCGAAGATCTCGCCCTTGGTGAAGACACCCGATTGAGTACAGCTGCAGGTGTGTTGTGGTTAGTAGGCCCAATCGCTTCCTGACATTTGTTAAATGAGGTTCTTTTAGCTCCCGCTGTTGACAATGAACTACAGTTGGGAACCCTTCACCCACATCTGTGAGTGGAACAATCGCTCCCCCTCCTCTGGATCTTTGGGCTCATCCTTCTGGATCTCGGTGGGGGCAACGGTGGCACTAAGCTCCACATCAATAATCTGCTTCCCTTTGTCATTCCCCTCATCGGTATCTAACTCAGGTTCAAAACATGCATCTGATTCGGAAGCCTTCAGCTCAACCACCAATGACTACTTGGCTTGGTACTCACTTGTGTTGTGAGTGGGGCTCTTATGGAACTCACACCATTTCCTTATGTCCTTCTTTGTCTTTGTGGTGTTGTTCTTTGCTTGCGGCTTTGGCGAGTTGTCCTGAGTCACCCTGCCTTGGCTTTGTCCTTTGTTCTGTGACTTGGGGGTGCTTTTCCCTTACTTTGGATTCAGAGATCCAAATCCTCGCTTCTTCTGTTTAAATTTATGCTCGATCTTGGCAGTGTATTGATAGGCGGCGCCAAGCGAGGAGATGTCCACGAACTCCATCTTGTCTTGGATGTACTTATGTACACAGCCGAAGTACTTGAGTACCAAATGCCGCTCAGAATCCTTGATACCTAGCTTCATGCGAAGGGTATGTTAAACATTTGTGAACTTTGACACATCTTGGTCCCTTCCTTACCGCAGTGTGGTCCGCTTTATGTATTTATCTTCATAGCTTCCGACATGGTAATATTGTTCCTTGATGGTGTCTTAGAAATAATTATAAGTGGGTAAGGCTGAAAATAGTGAGGAATCCCTCTCATCCTTATGTTCGCAGTAGGTTTCCCACCAGTCCTTGACTTGTGGGGTGACTTTGAGAAGTGAAAAAGTAATCTTTTCCCCGATTGGAAAAGTCATGAACTAAAAAAAATCCTTCCAACATATTTAACCATCTATCTACGACGTCTACATCTATCTCGCCTTCAAATATGGGAATATCAAAGTTAACTTGTACCATAAAAGGAGTGGCACCTCTAGAGTAGTTGTTGGATGAAGATGTGTCGCCTGTGGGTAGCCGTCGAAGGATCTAGGAAAACTTATCCATCATCGTGTTCCTCTGTTGCTTGAGGGCTTCCTTAATCAATATTTTGAAAGTATCTCTTGCCCCCTCGTCTTTCTTTTCTTCCACCATGGGAAGTCATCGGGGTTTGTGAGGTTGGTCTTGCAAAGTTTAAACCAGTTCGAGCCCTAACTCCTTATACCTTGACCTCGTTGGGAACATGCAAAGAAAAATAGAGAAAGAGAAGACATCTAATGCCACTGAACCAAACTTATGCAGGAATGAAACAAAACACATAAATATACATATACACAAAGATGCAGTAGAAATAAAACTTCATTTCATTAATATCAAAGAACTGAAATATGCTGACATACAAAAATAGAAATAAACCAGCGTTGGCGATGGTAGCTTATCTTTGAGAGGATATGTGGCAGCTACATGCCTTTGAACTGTGTTACAATGAGGCTCAAAGGCATATTTATTATTGAGAAACAATGAAAAACTCTAAACATCCAAAAACCTAACCCTAGGAGATGAAGCACCAAAACTATGGGCCATGTTTAGGTAAATTGGTACATCAACTTCCAGGGGTCGTAACTTTGGCACACGATCTCCATTTGACGTGCACAATACCTTGTTAGAAAGATATATCCGAGAACTACAAACTTCGACTTCAAACATTAATTGAAATATCATGTTTACTTGTTTCCAAAAAAACATCATTTAGGGCCTCAAAATGGCTTCGGAAGTTCAGGACTCGAAAAATTGCCAAAAGTAGTAAATTGTGCTACAATTAAGGAAACTGAAAAACTGAAAGAAATATTGGTGGGGATCCAAGTGGAATAGGTGGGTGGCCACCAATATCCACCTGGATCAGTTTCATGTATGTCGAGAAGAAGAGAGTGCAAATATATGTTTTCAACCTCGACCTTTTTGTTGGCCCAGTCAATAACCAATTTGGAATCTTCTGAGACTTTAGAGCTTTTTTATATTTTTAAGTGAAGCAATGGTCAAGAGAGAGTGGAGAGTGATAAATTATGGTATGTTGTTTATTCCCCGACCATGAAAGTAGTCGACATGCAAGTACTGAGACTGATTGAGATGTAAAACCACACCAATGCCACATGTTGGAGGATGGCCTTGAGAGGCCCCATTGAAGAATCCCTAAGGAATCTAACGAAGGCATGATTGGGATCATTTTCTTTTTTGTTTTTGTTTTGGGGCATTCTTGAACTGGCCATAAAGCTTGATAACTAGACTTGAAGTTACTTCAATAGGAATGTCTTAAGATTTGAAAACACTCGAATTCATATGCCATGCATGAGTATGTACAGGAAACATTCAAAGGGAGTTGTAGATTTTTCTTCCTTCCATAGTTAGTGACATGATGTTAAGTCGTCCTCATACCAAGATATGCATAAAGCTTGTTTAGCATCTACCTTCCCACAAACCTGCATTGTACAAGACAATAGATGAAAATCTGTGAGATACTCTTTCTCTCTCTCTACACACACACACATATAAAGAAAGAAAGTTAATATAAACTTATTTTATTTATTGTGGACATTGAAATATTCTTTTGTTAATATCATGTGTTGACTTCGGGTTGATAAAAAAAAGATATACACATGTTCTTCGTACTAGGCTCTAAAAGTACCTCTTGGTGCAACAACAATTTATTAAATTGAATTTCTTAGAACCTAACAATAAATTCTATATTTTTTTAATTTCACTCATTTCGTTTCTAATTAGTGAAAGAGTATATTGATATGACATAAAATAAATTTGTGAGAGTGTAGCTTTATTTTTAAAGTACAAAAAAAGAAATAACAAAAAAATAATATGGAATTTACTAAAAGTGCCATGATGCAACTTTCACGTGCTATTATTGCCTAGAGAGGCACTCTACGACCAAGAATGAGAGAGAATTCCTCACATAAATCTAGATAAAAATTAAGGATTTTTTTATTATTAAAAAATAATACAAGTAGGCTTTAAGTAAAGAAAAATAAGTTAGTTTGGAAGTAAATGTCAAATCATGTTTTTAAATAAAAGTTAGAATGGGAAAGATTGTTAATTTTACCCTATGTCAATAATAATAATAATTATTCACTTTTTTTGTGTTTTTGAAGTTACGTACTTTGTAGTACGTCAAATGACGATTACATAGACAAAAACAAAAAATCTAGTGCTAGTCTACCTGAAGGGAGACTAGACCAATAACATAAGTTCAGAGTTTTGAGGTTGTTAAGACATCATCTAACTAGAGCATCTTGTAAATTAAAACTTATAAAAACAGGTTGGTTATGCTAGACCTTGACATATATTCATATGAGAGGACAAAAAAGGCTATTAGTGCTACAAGCAAAAAACCAATGAGTCATAACATTATTGGGTAAAATCTCCAAGCATCCCATTGGCTAGTCACTACCCTCATCCAAGGAGAAGGAGATGTTTGTTGATCTCCTACATAGAACGGTTAGCTTGCAGTCTTAATGTCAATTTTCCCATCTAGCTTTTTCAATTTAATAGAATTCTCCTACTGAGTCCTCTTGTACCTCTTTATGCCCCCTGCAATATTCAAATTTCATTTAACCTTGTGCTAGATTTATGCCACGACCGATGAAGTGACAAGAGCGCATGCAATGCACCAATTATAGTGGGAGTCACAACCCCCCTTCGTGTGAGCTGGAATAATATCAAGCTGGGGGGGGGGGTGCCCACTCTTGGGCACCCTCATTAGGGGAATACATATATATATATTTTAAACATGTTGGCTTTAAATTAAATTTAAATTTAGGTTTCTCATTTGAAATTAAAAATAGAAAAGAATGTTTTATTTTACTATATATATTGATAATAATAATAATAATAATTGAATTTTAATTAAGTAGGGGAAAAATTCTACTTAATTAGTTTGTAATAAGAAGAATAATGATTACATATTTATGTTCATGAATTATTAATAAAATTAGAAAAATAATTATTTTATTATTATTGATTGTCATTAAACAAACAAAAAAAGATTAAACTCTATCTAGAATTGATTGCATTAGTGGTTTATAACCCAGTATGGGGAGATATCATAAAACATTACGTGACAACTATATGTGTGTGTGTGAGAGACAACATCTAGAATGATAAATGAGATTAAATCCATCTTAAATCTTGAGGGATTCAATTTCTTAAGGTGTCTTTTTTATCATTTAATATGAATGAATGAATGAATGAATACATCACATGGAATTAAATGGTAAAAAAATTACACCTTAAAAAATTTGCCCTTCTCGATGCTTGATAGTTTCAGGTTTAATATGAATCTACACTTAGTGTTAAACACAAAAAGCATAAATACAATGTATGAAAAAATCGGAAACATCAACATATCTTCATTTCATTTTGAATAAATGTTCAAAATTGTTTTTTAAACACTGCAATAAAAAAGAAAAAAGAAAAAAAGAGGGCATGAATATATCTTGATTTGGCTCTAAATGAATGTTCATAATAATTTTTTCAAATCAATAAAACATTTAGGGATAATGCTTCAAGTTCATCTTCATATTTGTATTATTTATAATAAAAACTTTTTTGACATCTACAACCATTTTGAAGATAACACACACAGTTTTGTCATTAACCCATATATATAATTTGTATAGGTTGAGTGGGCCTAATGGTTAACAACATGTGTTTCCTCCCAAGAGGTCACTTGTTCAAGTCCAGAGGGGGGTAGAGTATGTACACCTTCGTAAACTTTAGCTATCAAATCATTGTGTACAAGCAGGTCCCTTGTCCCACACAAAAGGAGGTTTCATATACCAATTTGGTGTTTGACTTGGCTGTGACCTTAAAAATAGATTGTGTGTGTGTGTGTGTTATTCTTCATACAATTATCATAAATTCTTATAATCTAACATAGATGCATCTTATCCCCATATCTATCAAGCACTGAGAGGAATAGATCTTTCAAGGTGCAAATATTTCCTCATTTTTTTCACTCAAAAAGAAGTTTGCACCTCTAAATATTTTACTTGAGGTTAAGATGGATCAATTCACAATTAAAAAAAAGAGAGGTTATTATCACTTCCTATGTCTTTTTATTTTTATTTTGGTGTGACCTATTCATGGGGCATTTATTCCATAAACTTGTGACATGACACAAGCATTCATGAGATATTAAATAATACCCATAATTTCATTATATATTAATAGATACCTACCAAAATACTTTTTTGGACCCTCTCCCCCAAAACCAATAACCTTTATTTTTACCAAATATCAATTTCTATACCCCCACTACTTATAAATACCCTTGTACCTTACATCTCCCCTAAATACCTACAATATATTGACATTATTTTTCATAAATTTAAAACCCTCAACGTGAATGAACATGATAAGGTGTTGGTTGACAAGATGAAATATATATATATATATATATATATATATATATATATATATAATATATATATATATATATATATATATATATATATATATAGCGAGAGAGAGAGAGAAACCTCTATGTGAATGAACATGATAAGGTGTTGGTTGACAAGAGAGAGTCCACCGAGATTTCATATCTTTTAAATTTAAGAAAGGTGACTTTTACATCCCATTGTGTAGAAAAATCCACGAAATTTTGATACGCTAATATGAGCAATCTGAAATATATTTTCTTCTCATATAAACACATAATTTCTCTACTTATTTTGCAACATAATAGAATATAAATTAATGCACAATTCACATAAGAGAACACAACATTTTTTCTAGGGAACCTAACTGGGAAAACCCTTTACTTGTTTGAGAATTTTATTGATAGAAAAATTGAGCAATTGATCTCTTACAAAATACAATTGTTTCAATCTGAAAGACACACTTGTCTTTCCTGCTTGTTCTAAGCTTGAAATCCTTGCAACACTGTTTGTATTTTTTTCCCTTTACCAACCTATGCACAAGCTTCTCTTGCATTCTCTTCCTCTCACAAGCTCCATGCGCAAACTCGTGCTCCCTATTGCTTGGTGTCACCAACTCGTGTTCACCAAAACAATGATTAATAATGTGCCTTCGATCCTCCTTTATAGCAATTCAAATGGTTAAAATTATTGAATTTCTAATCAAAGAATGATTTTGTGATTGATTGAGTTAGCATGAGTTAATACTCCTCGTCCTATTTCAATTCAACCACTTGAAACTCAATCACTTATGTTTTCTTTAATTAACTCACACTAGAAAATCAAGAACTCGACTTTCAATTCCAAAACATCAGTTAACTACTTAATTCGTCCTAATTTTTAGGGACTTGAGCATGCACAAGGAACTCAAATTTGACTCATTGAATTAAGGCACAAATCAAGGAATTACTTTCTCGCTACTATTTTCAACACTTCCTCTTAGCAAGGGAGGTGTTCCTGGAAGAACCTCGTCCACTTGGATCTGTCTCTAGCAATACCATGTTCTCTGTTGCTGCAACTGCACTCTCTAAACTAGAAGGATTCCCTGCTTTCTTCTGCAGAATATGATCTGAAGACCTGTTCTTTCCCACCCTATTATGTGAGTCCACAATCTGCCAATATCAATTATCACAACTCCCTTTGTGTCACTGAACTTTGGCTTACTGATCAGCCCATAAATAGTCCTCTAGCTCCACTAAGAAGTTTTCTCATTGGGTCTTCTAGATCTGTCCTCTTAGCAGTGGTTTGGCCATCTACAACCCACTAAACTAGGGCTCCACGACTCTACCTCCTAACGACTCATTAGTCCTTCAATAATCATTGTACATGAGGAATTCAAGGACAACCCACTTGTCAAGATTATAGCCGCTCCAGAATGCTACTCTTAGGGCACACAAATATGTAATCTATGTGTTGGTCAATTCTATTCACTGCTTTGATAACATGTAGAAAATCCATGAAATTTTGATCTACTAATATGAGTAATATGAAGTACAATTCCTTCTCATATAAACACATAATTTATCTACTTATTTTGCAGTGGAATAAAATAGAAATTAATGCACAATTTACACAAGAGAACACAACAAATTTTCTAGGGAACCCAACTAAGAAAACCCTTAACTTGTTTGAGAATTTTATTTATATAAAATTTGAGCAATTGGTCTCTTGCAAAATACAATTGTTTCAATCTGAAAGACAAACTTGTCTTTCCTACTTGTTCTAAGCTTGAAACCGTTGCAACATTGCTAATCTATGTTTCCCTCTACCAACTTGTGCATAAGCTTCTCTTTCACAATCTTCCTCTCACAAGCTCCATGCACAAACTCATGCATCCTATTGCTTGGTCTCACCAACTCATGCTCACCAAAACAACGATCAATAATGTGGCTTTGCTCCTCCTTTATATAAATTCAGGTGGCTAAAATTAGTGAATTTCTAATTAAGGAATGATTTTATGATTGATTAAGTTAGCATGAGTTAACTACTCATGCAACTCATCCTATTTCAATTCAACCACTCGAAACTCAATCACTCATGTTTTCCTTAATCAACTCACACTAGAAAAGCAAGAACTCGACTTTCAATTCCAACACATTAGTTAACTACCTAACTCATCCTAATATTTAGGGATGCTCCTAAATTTTAGGAACTCGAGAATGCACAAGAATGAACTCGAATTTGACTCCTTGAATTAAGGCACAAATCAAGGAAACACTTTCTACTTTTTTCAACATAGTGTGAGGGAGATGTGTAATTATTTCAATTTTTAACATATAACTTTTAAATTTAAGACATATATGGATTTTTTGTTTGTTTGTGATTAAAATTTTATAAAATCCCATGAATCAAGTCCATGTTGAATATGAAAAGGATTACGCATCTCCCTCATACTAGGCTCTAGAAAATGCCTCTTGATGCAATGAATTTTTTTTTAAACCATGGTGAATTAATAACTTGTTGGAGTAATATGGGCGAGGCCCAAGATCAAACCTAGTAGCTACCATAATAACACTAAGTGTATATCCAATAACCCATAAGCCAAATACACTGGGAATTTATGACTTAGCAAGAGTTGAGACTCCTCAAAGGTGGGAAGCCTACTCCTTGAGCCTAATATTTGACTGTTATCCTAACTAACTCGACTTTCAATTCCAAAACATCAGTTAACTACTTAATTCGTCCTAATTTTTAGGAATGGAGCATGCACAAGAAGGAACTCAAATTTGACTCCTTGAATTAAGGCACAAATCAAGGAATCACTTTCTCGCTACTATTTTCAACACTCCCTCTTAGCAAGGGAGGTGTTCTTGGAAGAACCTCGTCCACCTGGATCTGTCTCCAACAATACCATGTTATCTGTTGCTGCAACTGCTCCCTCTGAACTAGAAGGATTCCCTACTTTCTTCTGTAGAATATGATCTGAAGACCTATTCTTTCCCACCCTATTGTGTGAGTCCACAATCTACCACTATCAATTATCACAACTCCTTTTGTGTCACTAAACTTTGACTTATTGATCTACCCATTAAGAGTCCTCTAGCTCCACTAAGAAATTTTCTCATTGGGCCTTCTGAATATGCCCTCTTAGCAGTGGTTTGGCCATCTGCAACCCACTAAACTAGGGCTCCACAACTCTACTTCCTAACAACTCATTAGTCCTTCAATAATCATTGTACATGAGGAATTCAAGGACAACCCACTTGTCAAGATTATAGCTGCTCCAGAATGCTACTCTTAGGGCACACAAATATATAATCTGTGTGTTGGTCAATTCTATTCACTGCTTTGATACCATGTGGAAAATCCATGAAATTTTGATCTATTAATATGAGCAATATGAAGTACAATTCCTTCTCATATAAACACATAATTTATCTACTTATTTTGCAGTGGAATATAATAGAAATTAATGCACAATTTACACAAGAGAACACAACAAATTTTCTAGGGAACCCAACTAGGAAAACCCTCAGCTTGTTTGAGAATTTTATTGATATAAAATTTGAGCAATTGGTCTCTTGCAAAATACAATTGTTTCAATCTGAAAGACAAACTTGTCTTTCCAACTTTTTCTAAGCTTGAAACCCTTGCAACACTCTAATCTATGTTTCCCTCTACCAACTTGTGCATACGCTTCTCTTTCACAATATTCCTCTCACAAGCTCCATGCACAAATTCATGCATCCTATTGCTTGGTCTCACCAACTCATGCTCACCAAATCAACGATCAATAATGTGGCTTTGCTCCTCCTTTATATAAATTCAGGTGGCTAAAATTAGTGAATTTCTAATTAAGGAATGATTTTGTGATTGATTAAGTTAGCATGAGTTAACTACTCATGCAACTCATCCTATTTCAATTCAACCACTCGAAACTCAATCACTCATGTTTTCCTTAGTCAACTCACACTAGAAAAGCAAGAACTCGACTTTCAATTCCAACACATTAGTTAACGACCTAACTCATCCTAATTTTTAGGGATACTCCTAAATTTTAGGAACTCGAGAATGCACAAGAATGAACTCGAATTTGGCTCCTTGAATTAAGGCACAAATCAAGGAAACACTTTCTACTTTTTTCAACATAGTGTGAGGGAGATGTGTAATTATTTCAATTTTTAACATATAACTTTTAAATTTAAGACATATATGGATTTTTTTTTTTTTTTTTTTTGTGATTAAAATTTTATAAAATCCCATGAATCAAGTCCATGTTGAATATAAAAAGGATTACGCATCTCCCTCATACTAGGCTCTAGAAAATGCCTCTTGATGCAATAATTTTTTTTTTTAAACCATGGTGAATTAATAACTCGTTGGAGTAATCTGGGCGAGGCCCAAGATCAAACCTAACGGCTGCCACAATAACACTTGTATATCCAATAACCCATAAACCAAATACACTGGGAATTTATGACTTAGCAAGAGTTAAGACTCCTCAAAGGTGGGGAAGCCTACTCCTTGAGCCTTATCAAAACGAGCCAAAGATGTCCCCGGTGGGATTTGAAATTGGGTGGAGGGGATAACTTCCCATATTTTTGCCAATTGCTTGGTCATCCCATGAGAAGACGATGCAAAAACAATTTATTAAACTAAATTTCTTGAAAACTAAGAATACATTTTAGAAGTTTGAAATTTCACTCATTCCATTTATGGTTAATCAAGAGGTTATGGGTGGGACATAAATCCATGAGAGTGTACTTTTATTTTTATCATACAAAAACAAAAATTAAAAACATTTAGTACATAATTTTCTAAAAGTGCCATTAGACACCTTTCACATGTCATTATTAACCTTTATTTACAAATTAAAAGACAAGAAGGTTATTGTTAGTTCTTGAATGATGTTTTGTTTTGGTTTAATCAATTTTACATATTTTTCTTTTGGTGTAGTATAATAATTCTATATTATTATTCGGTTGGAATCCAATAATACAATTCTTGGGGAGATCGTAACTTTTCATTGCTTGAATTGTATTTTTAGATGCATAAATAGACTTAACATCCTGAAAATCCCCTGGACACTCAAATTGTGCAGACTGCATAACTCAAACTTGTTTAGACAAAAATGACCAAAAAATATACCCATAAAAGACCAAAACATATAATAGTTATACTACATTTTTTTTTATTTTTTCTTAAAGGACTTACACACACACACATTATTGGCTTGGCCCATGAGGGATTTGAACCTTGAATCTTACCATTTGCATAATACTTTATAACATGACAATCACCAATTAAGTTTTCCCCATGGGCTATATGGAATAATGTTATTAGCATATTATAAATTTTGTATAGTTTTTATTTTATTTTCTTATTTTTTACATTTAGTAACAACTAGCCACTTTGTTCATACTTTTTTCAAGTCACGAAATAGATGATGAAATTTTATTTTATTTTTAATTTAAATTTATAAAATATATGGTGAAAAGCTTCTTTAACTTTGAAATTTGCAATCCAGGGGCGGCAGGAGCTAGGGGGTGATCATACACCCTAAGAATAAAGGGGGTGATCTACACCCTGAGAACAAACAATAAATCAAATTTTGCTTGGGGACTACGAGAGGCAACCAATAATGTTGTAGAAACATATGCTCTATACCAGGGAATAAATAAAGTTGTTCAATTGAATGTACAAGTAATAACAATGATAGGAGACTCCTTCCTCACCCTGTCTCGAATTATAAGTAAAACTCTTCCTAAGGACCTTATGCTTGCTAAGATTATCAACCTAGTGAGCCAAGGTCAAATTACAAATGACCTTCTCCCATAATTTTCATGTGAAAGGTGCCATAAGTTATAACTCTTCCAAGGATCTAAATATAGAGAGAACCTTCTGCAAGCATTCTGAACATCTACACGTGGATTACACTCGTCCTTCACATTTTCAATTTAGACTAAGTGGCGGTTTCAGACCCATCATTCCTTGACTCAAAGTGATGATGGATGACTAGAAGAACCTTGTGAAGAAGAGTCAACATATAGTAGTTTGAGGGAAGTGTTTAAATCATCATAGGATGTTATGGGAAACCCCTTAGCGATAACAATCTAAATCCATAATCCTAAACACATGGGACTGTATTGGTGTAACTTATATTGATGAGTGGTGGTTGATGGTTGAAAAATCTGCTTGGTTTCCCAGCCCGACTTATAAAGCCTCAGTTATTTGATGCTTTGTGGCTATGATTCATTTAAATCTGGGGCCTCAACCTTTTGTTAGAGTTATCTCTCTCACCCTTCCCTACGTGTTGAGGTCGCCTATATCATGATTTTGTTATTGTTTGAAGTTTCCCCTCGATGGTTTATTTAGCATGTCATGAGGTTCCATATTATCTAGGCTAGGATCTCTTCAGGCTTTGTCTCACTTGCTCGATCTTTCTGTTTCTCTTGTAGTTAGTCATACTGGAATAAGTTGCATCATGGCCTCATTAAAGACTATGCTTCTGTTATATAGTAATCTTATGGATGGAGAAGGGTAAACAACGACCTCCCTTCTAAACTTCAGTTTACATTCCAATAGGGTTGATACTCTGTCAGAGAAGGTCAGAGACACCAAACTCTGTGTGCTCCCAATATATGGTATAAAAAATTCAGTAGCATCTTAAAGGAGCAAGATTTTTAGGAGCAATTCTAACGAAGATCTCAACAATATTGCCCAATAGATGAGCTCCTTCTTTACTACAAGAAGTCAGCCCAATCAAACCTTTTCTTACGGTATGAGAATTCATGTGAATGTCCTACTCCCCCATATGGATGAGGTGCATACTCAAATGGACAAGCTCCATCAAAAAAATTCCGAGGATGAAAGTGTCCCCACACGGTTACTTGTATTATAATTAATCTCAATTGAAGACTTGTATTTTTTGTTTTTTAATAGATGGTTTTTGGCATTATTACAAGAGTTGTGATGGAATTATTACCAATGGCTGTGCAAAAATGAAACGTCTAGAAAAGAGAGATTGTATGAAGCTAGAAAGATAAACTTTGGGAAGGGTTTTCCAAACAATTTTTGTATATAAAATCTAAGCTTTTTGCTCAAGATATTTTAATATAAAATCTCCATGATTCTTGTTAGGAGAAAAAAACTTTGCAATTTGAAAAATTGATTCATGTTAAGTTTCCATTGATGTAAAAGTGTTTGATATCCACTATATGGATACACATATGAATGAAAATATAATAATAATAAAAAAATTGGTAGTGAAAAGAGAGAGGAAGAGAATGCCTTTATTAATCCACAAATTGTTGAAAAAAGCAACAAGAAAGTCTCAATTTGATTTTATCTTGGTCAAACTGAGAAAATTTGAATTTTCGCATCAGAAGACAACTTGGAGGCACTTAACTTATGTGACATGGCTCTTGTCAATCAGTTAGCTCAGTAAATTCAAGTTAAAGGGCTTGGAGTTCAGTTAAGCATGTGTGATTGCTAATTTGTAGCAATCAAGGTTAGTTATTTCAAGTTGTTTTTAGTTAAACTAGTCTAACTATTGATAGAACTAGTGGAAGGTTAGTTGTGCAGTGGGACAACAGTTTAACTCAACGATCACCCAATTAATTAATCAATCATCCCAAAATAGCTAGTGCATGCAAAGAATTCGAGTTCCCCAGCTGTGGTGGAGGTTCTAAGGCAGTGTAACATCAGTTGTAGACTAGTCTCGATTGTACATATGTTGCATGTAATCAACGATGTAACCTTGGGAATTGTAAAATCAATTGGAGGAAAATTCCTATAGAATAGGGCCTAATTCCTCGAGATTTGTGCAAGGAAATAAAGGCTCAAGCTGAGGCAGAAATTGACTAAGTCTAGGTCAGAGCTTCTCATTGAGTAGAAGGATAGGTTATTCACTTGCAGGTTGTACTCAGAGTGGGAAAGCAATTGCAATACATTCTCTATTCATCTAATTAATGCAAAGAGGCTTGAGGGGTTTTTCCAGGTTGGCTTCCCCTAGAAAAATATTGTGCATGTGTGTTTTTTCTTATTGCATGTTTGTGACTTTTTTTCTAAATTGTGAGTTAAATTCCACAAATTAGTAGAGTAGAATTGTGTCTCTTGATTTTAGGTTAAATTTCTTGAGAAGTTGCAATTCTTTCACCGTATTTCTATATGGTATCATAGTCGGATTCACATTAGAATAGGAATTTCAAAGTTGTTCCTTAGGAGGTTCGAATTTGCAACTTCAGTGTAGAAGTATCTCTTCAGAGTTGAGAAGATGACCTTCAATAGGCTGAGATTAGGGTATGCCTTGGAAGGAAGCTTGAATTTCATTGGATGGAAAGATTGCATGGGGGTGGTGCTCGATGACAACAAATTGCTAGAATATGTCAAGATATACATTGCAAAACTAGGATCAGTTGATGCCCAAAACCTAGCTCAATGGAAGAAATATGTAGCCAAGGTGAGGAGAATAATATTGGAGGGAGTGTGAGACCACGTTATCTCAAATCTCCATGGGAAAGAAACTCCTTTTGCAATGTGGAAGGCAATGACAAAGCTATTCGAGAATAACATTGACCATAGAAAATTGGCCCTCAAAGACAAACTTCGAAATATCAAGATGCAAAAGAATGACATTATTCCATAGTATCTTAGTACACAATTTCATGATGATCTTGAAGGGGTTAGTGTGACTGTTGCAAAAAATGATCTGGTGAGCCTAACTCTTCTAGGCCTTCCCAAAAGCTAGCATAGCTACCAAGACTCGGTGAATGGAAGAGAAACTTTACCAAAGTGGGAAAGGTTTTGGTTTGATTTGGTTCAAGAAGAGTTCAAGAGAAATAATCGGGATGGAACTTCATCCAAAGTAGAGGATGAAGAAAAATTTACATTGGTTGGAAAGGGAAAGAAGGGAAAAGGGAATAAGTCTCAAACTAAACCAAAATCCAACCAAGGGGGAAAGAAGAAAGACTTGTCCAAAATCAAATGCTTTAATTGTCATGAATTTGGGCACTATGCTATGAAGTGTCCACACGAAAATACTAGCATGAAGAACTTAGAAGGAGCAAAAGGCGAATCGTTGGCTTCATACTTTGAGCTTGACTTCACCCTTATCACATGCATAACCAACATAATGATAAGGAGTGTGTGGTACTTGGACTCCGGTGCCTTGTTCCACAAGATAAGGTGTAAAGATTTTTTCAGTGACTTGAAGGAAAAATAACTCCAGATGCATATTGAGTTGGGGGATGACAAAAGGTAAAATTCTACCGAGATTGGTACAATATCCTTTCAAAGGGAGTTAGAATCCCCTCTTTGCCTCAAATATGTCATGTTTGTGCTAGTCCTAAAGAAGAATCTCATCTCTATTATAGTTTTGGAAGATCGTGGGTATGATGTGATCTTTAGCAAAGGGAAAGCATTCCTGAGACACATAGCCACTGGATAGGTGAAGCAGATCGGGGTTCGTGTGAAGAACCTGTGTAAACTTGATGTGGAATATTGTGTTGCATTAAGAATTAAAGAAGAGAAAGTGCAGAGTTGCGATTTCAATGAACTTTGGCATAGGAGATTAGGCCATTTGCATCATGGCGCCTTAAAGATTATGCAATAAATAAAAATTGGCCTCCCCAAAGGATCACTTGAGCAACATGATTTATGCAAAGGTTGCACCTTAGGGAAGTATGTAAAATCCACATTCCATGGTCGAGGCAACAAAACACATGTAGTCTTAGAAAGAGCCCACTCCAATGTTTGTGGACCTTTCTCGACATCCTCCACTGGAAAACATAAAAAAATGTTATTTTTATTGGTGATTTCTCAAGGAAATGTTGGATCCTCTTCATGCAGAAGAAGGATGGGACATTCTCCAAGTTTGTAGAATTCAAGGAACTAGTTGAGAAAGATACTAACAAGAAGGTGAAGGCTCTCAGGAGTGTCAATGGAGGTGAGTATGCTTTGGATGACTTCAAGGATTTTTGTGCGAAAGAAGGCATTCGAAGAGAGCTGATAGCACCCCACAACCCACAACAAAATGGGGTAGTTGAGAGAAATAACCATAGCATTGTTGGACCTACGAGAGATATGCAACATGACCAAGGCCTACCACTGTTTTTGTGGGTAGAGGCATGTAACACACCAGTCTACTTGCAAAATTGGAGTCCTCATCATATTCTTGGTATGATTACATCGAAGGAGGCTTTCTAGGGGAGAAAGCTGAATGTGTCTCACTTTAGGGTTTTTGGAACCTTTGTTTACTGCCATGTCTTCAAAGAGTTAAGGAAGAAGCTTGAACCGACAACAGAGTTAGGAGTTTTCATGAGTTACACTGAAACTCCACACAATTACCATGTGTACTTACCATCCCTCAGAATGACAATCATGCGAATGGGATGTAAAGTTTAATGAGGATAAAGTGATGAGGTGCACTCTTGACATGGAGCTTCAAATCCCACTAGAAGAGGAGCTTTTAGCTCAAAAGTAGGAGCCTCAGGAATATGGAAAATTTTAGGAGCGAATTTTCGTCGTTAGACAAAATTAAGGGGTTTTAAATTTTTAGCGGGCGAATATTTTGTATCATAGTACATTTTTACAAATCGCCTCAAATAGCCCTTATTTTAAGGGAGAGGGTAAAAAAGGTAAATTTAGCCCCTGAAATTAGGAGTTACAACCTTCCATTCGCCCATTTTCAAGAATAGGTTTTATTTAAGTGAATCCATTCGCCCATTTTCAAGAATAGGTTTTATTTTAGTGAATCCTATGGGCCAAAGGCCCAAATACCATATTTATAAAAGAGGTATGGTAAATTAATAAAAATATAAATAAATGAAAGGTATGGTAAATAAATAAAGCATTTTTTATATTTACTCCATAAGTCAACTTATATACATGCAAGGGTGTAAACAAATAAAAATATAAGTAAAGTGGAGGTATGGTAAATAAATAAAACGTCTTTTTATACTTACTCAAAAGGTATGGTAAATAAATAAAAATATAAATAAACTAGACGTATCGTAAATAAATAAA